>ML780085.1:534623-577272 GCA_009831015.1 Picea engelmannii | reverse complement strand
TTATGTATTATATAAAAAAACGCTCCCGCTCCCGAAGATTTTTGAAAATCTGCGCTTCCCGCTCCCGCTCCCAACAGCCTTGATCCTGCGGTTTTCTAAAGAAAAGACTTGGTTAGTGGATAATGAGGTCACATGACAGAAAGATTACTTGGTAAAAGTCTGACTTAGCTTTTCATATTAAACTCGGTACCGTCACCGACTACATCTTGAAGAGATACGACCCCAGATCAAAGTCAAAGGATCTTGTGTGTTTAGAGGGAGCCAGTTCGCACATGCAGGGAGACAGACATAATATGAGACTCAGAGGGAGCAGTTTCGTATGTGAGTTAGGCCATGACACGGCAATGACTAGGAGAAGATCTCTACCAAGTATTCTTCCATCAGAATCATTATATCCCTTATTGCAGTATTTTTTGGTTGGACACTTCACCAGATAAATGTTAAGACTGCTTTTCTTAACAGTGAGGTTGAGCAAGAGGTTATATCGAACAGCCTGAGGGGTTCGTAATCCATGGGAAAGAATCCCATGAATTGAAGCAAGCTCCGAGAGCTTGGTATGGAAGAATTGACAGTTTCTCTACAGAGTCTTGGGTTCACCAAGACTATTGCAGATTCCAATCTTTATATAAAGATTGTACAGAATCATCCTATTATCTTAGGATGATTTGTTCCTTACAGGAAAGAAAAATTTGATAGCTCAGACTAAGAGTGATCTTTTCAGCGGAATTTGAAATAAAAGACTTGGGTCTTTTTGCATTATTTTTTGAGCTTAGAAGTGTGGCAGAAACCAGGTGAGATCCTTCTCTCACAAAAGCAAGTATGCAGTTGATATGCTCTGCATACTTGGTATGTTGGACTGTAAGACCATATCCACACCGATGATTTCTAAACTGAAGAAGTTACAAGACCAAGCTACAGGTTCAGATCCGAAAGACCTCACTATCATTGGGTCCTTGATGTATCTTATACATACCAGACCGGATATTTATCATGCAGTGAATGCCCTCTACCAGTTCATGTATGAACTAAAGCACATTCATATGGTTGTTGCTAAGCATATTCTCATATATGTCCAAGGGACTATAGCCTATGGGCTCATGTACACTTCCAGTGGAGGTGTAATGCTTCATGGTTATACATATTCAGATTGGATGGGCAGTACAGTGGACCGGAAGAGTACTTCCGGATATTGTTTCAGTTTGGGTTTAGTTATGATCCCCTGGTTCAGCAGGAAACAAGGATCCATAGCCCAAAGCACTACAGAGGTAGAATACATTGATGCAAGAGCTGCTAATAGAGAAGCAGTGTGGCTCAGAAAACTACTCTCAGATTTGTTCAGTGCTGAGTTGGAACCCACAGTAATCCACTATGATAACCAGAGTTGTGTAAATCTCTTCGTGATTCCTGTGTTTTCATGACAAACACATTGAGATGAGATATCACGATGTTCGGGACATAGTGCAGAAGAACATTCTTAGTATTTAATATGTTCCGACGATGGAACAAACCACAGATATTTTGACCAAGCCTCTGTCATTGACAAAGTATGTGTACTTTCGAGACAAGCTTGGTGTTGTTGAGAGGGAGTGTTGAAATTAATGCAGTTGTAAGAGCCATTCTCCAGAGGATGGAAAAGACCCTAGCTATGGACTAGGGCCCCCACCACTCCTAGGGTTTCTTGGTATGAGACCAAGCAATGAGAACCATGGCAAAAGACCCTAGTGAGGGCCCCCAGTATATGACTGGGGTTCTTGGTCTTGGACCAAGCAGTAAGTCCCTAGATGTGTCTAGGGTGCCTGGATGTGGTCCAGGGAATCCTTTCCCGGTGCTTGGATTGATCATTGGATATGTTCCTCCGTGATTGATATAAGTCCTTAGATGTGTCTAGGGCCCCTGGATGTGCTCCAGGGAATCTTTGTTCGATGCTTGGATTGATCCTTGGATATGTTCCTTGGTGGTTGATATAAGTCCCTAGATGTGTCTAGGGCCCCTGGCTGTATTCCAATGAATCTTTGCTCAATGCCTGGATTGATCCTTGGATGTGTTCCTTGGTGGTTAATATAAGTCCCTAGATGTGTCTAGGGCCCCTGGCTGTGTTCCAGGGAATCCTTGCTCAGTCCCTGAATTGATCCTTGGATATGTTCCTTGGTGGTTTGTATAAGTCCCTAGATGTGTCTAGGGCTCATGGATGTTTTCTAGGGAACCCTTGCTTAATGCATGGGTTGATCCTTGGTCTTGAACCTTGGTGGATAAGACTTGGTCTTGAACCTTGGTGGATAAGACCCTAGATGTGTTCTAGGGCCTCCAGATGTGTTATGGGGCAAACTGGTCTTTGACCAGGTAGATCTTGGTGTAATACCAAGATGTGTTGTTGATGTGTGATCATCTTCCTCTCTCCCAGGATGGTCCATGAGACCTAGGAGTGCCTATGAAAATGGAAATGGCCACATTGTTGATGTACCATCTTATGCAGTGATGATAAAGTTTATAGGTTACTATGAGACTCAAGTGGACATCTTTTTCCATTATGGAACCCCCCTTGACTTTGTCTTAAAAGGTAACCCCTTGTTTTGCTTTCCCTCTTGTTTTATGTGATGGGGATCTTGTTTTATGTGATGGGGATTTTATTTATGTGATTAGGGTTTTATTTATGTGATTGGGGTTTTAATTTATATTGATATTAATTGACAATTTAATTAATATTTATATTAATTAAATGTCAATATTTAATTTTAATTTTAATTGCCCTAACCCCTCTCCCTAACTATAAATAAGACCCTAYCCCCCCTAGTATTCTACACACACTCACTCTTTCATCTTCCTACTTGCTGCGGCTACCTCAGTGACTCTTCCCTCTTGTGGATGCGACCTTCCCTTTGCTTTTCAAGTTCGGATCTGCGATTTTTTTACGCTGGCTGGAAGTTTCCACTTTGAAGTTTTTGCTGAGGTTGTTAGATGTGTTTCCTCTGAGCTGTGAAGGGCTGCCGGACCTGTCCCTTGCATCAGATCTGCCACCCTCTAAGCTGTCGGGCCTGCTCTGTGGGTGGCGTCTTCTTCTCTAGGGCCACGGAACTGTGTGGAGGAGCCGCAGCTTCATTCTAGGCCCTCTCCTTGACTGTACATGCTTCCCTCTAGCTACAGCGTGGAGTAATGAGTCCCCTGTGGGGGTTTCTCAGTGTGTTGTTCAGTTTTTCTGAGTAAGAGGGTTTGCTATTGGAATTTTACTCACCTGCCCAGATCTATTCCTGTGCTATCATTGTTTATTGGAGGATTTTCTGTTGGGGTTATTTGCTGTTAAGACTGTGGGTTATTGTTGTTTTCCTTGGGGTTTCCTATCTATGGAAAAACTGTCCCACAGTTCTCTTTGACAGATATCAAACCCTAGAGGTTTGATCTATGAACCTAAACTAAGTCTGAGCATACTTACAGAAGCATACATCCACACTTGTGACAGGTACATCTCTCATTGATTCAGGAGGTAAGCTAAAAAGTTATTTCATAACTCAGAAATTTTATTTGCTTCAGATCTGTTTGTATGTCTTATTCTTTATGCTGATCTAGTATTCAGAAAAAATTTATAAGTCTTTTTGTTTTTTAATTTTCCCTAGTTCTAACACTTCTTTTGATGTCTCGATATATTTTAAGATCGATCCTTCATATATGTGAACCATTGAGGAAAATGTATCAAGTTTAGACCTGTTACACTTTCATCTATGACTGATATTGTCGGGTATATATGACTCGGGATTGTTTTCTTACTACTACAAATATCACACCAAAGGTTTTCAAAGAAAAAAAATAAAAATTCATTGGACATAAGAGCTGGTTGTTTTCCTCGGTGTACTTAAAATAGGAAATGACTGTATCTGTTTTCAAGCCGCATTGGCGCCAGATTAGAATTCAACGTACCTGAACATGATAATTGTAACATACAGAGATGCCTTGTACAAAGCATAAGAAAAAAAGAAAAGGACCACCCAAAAGCTTTATTAAAACCAAGGTATGCAAATAGACTCTGCAACTGCATGGCAAAAAAACAGCTGCTTGCTTCTGCCTTCCTCCCCAAAAATGTGTAACCATTAACCAGAGAGACCTTTAGGCAATATTTACTCACTGGTCCCTTTTAAGTAATATTTAATCATTCGACCTCTTCTGGACAGCTCTACGTTTCAAAAGCATTATTTTCATGACCATCTTCAGAAAAATTGCTATCCTGATAGAAGATGTCGACCAAACCATGAATGACTAGTAAAAGCTCCGATTCATCCCTCCCATCACAATTGCTCCTCCCTAGCAACAGTAATTTATCATGATTTAATGCACCTATAGATCCAGTTTCTGCAATAACTTTGTGGTGATATCATAGGTTTTCATTTTCATGAATCTTCGACCTGTCCATCTTTAGATTCTTTAGGTTCCCCACCTGCACTAGGTTGTTTCATAGGCTTTGGAGGTGTTTTACCTTGTGCCAAGAGCTCCTCATTCTTCTTTCTTTCTTCATATCGCTTACGTGACTCCGTCTTTGCCGACCACATTACTTTATCCATAAACCCTCGAAATTCAAAGTTTGCAGGAACAAGCTTGCGGTATTTCTCAAATTGCTGCTCTGCTTCATCCTTCTTATCCAAGACGGCATAGACTATGCCCTGTCAACAACAAACACAATTACTCCTAACCAAAGAGAGGCTAGTATCAACTCAGATGCCTACATGTAACAAATTCTACTGTAAATGATGCTAAAAACTGTATCATCTGCCTGCAAGTCTGCTTTATTATTCAATGTAGGCTAAGAGTTTGTGAAAGATTAAAGGAATGTATCATGCTGAAAAGCATTTTGTCAGAAGCTTGTATAAATGTTTGGTTTCCCAACTTATTTCATAGCTTTCCCATCTCAATAACATCAAAAATACATACCTGACAAAGGTAGGGCCGAAAATCATTAGGGTTCTCATCAATCAAACGTTGATAATGCTCCAAAGCCATTTGGAGCTCGTCCTACATGTAAAACACAGAAACAACACCACTTTATCCGCATATTGAGAGGGTGAACATGACAAATTATTAATACCCAATTTACAGCAGAGATCTTACTAAAATCATTTTTAGTACTAGATGTAATGATAAGATACTTTCAAGAATTTAAAATCTAATATCTACCATAAACAAAGAAAATCCTTCTAAATCAAATAAGCCAAAAGAAAATATTACTGGGCATGGGCATGTTAAACAGTAACTAGTTGAATAAGCACAATCATAAAGCACGCCAGGATGGTGGGAACAATGAGCACCTGCACAATGTACATATGTCCCAATAGTAACTTCAAGTTGTAAGCCTCATTTTCTTTCTTGAACTGTATAGCTTTTTCCAAAGCCCCCTCCAACATTTCCATCATGGCTGCATCTTCACCACGTCTGTGCATTACCATTGCAAGCCCCTGTGTAGAAATTAAGTTACAGTACTGTCATGTGTTAGAAGCTTTAACAAATTACTTACTTTTTAGATTCTCAGCCACTCATGTCAAAACTTCAATTTCCAATTTCCAACAACAAATGCATTCATGCAACCTGGATGCTAAAGATTTCAAGAAAGCAACAGCACAACAATAACCATAAGGAAAAATAAAATCTTGTGGAGTATTTTGGCATAAATTGATGACACAATAAAAACCAAAACCTGCTTACTGGAAAACTAAGTTGCACCATTACATGTTGAAATTATTGGTATGATCTGTACATGTGACCGTGGCGCATTCATATGTATCTTTTTGTACGTGTAGTTATGGCCAAGACCATATTTCATTTCATTTATTGTATAACAAGTTTGTGGTTAAGGCCAAGCTAGTCAAACTTGACATGTAGGCCCAATAACCCTCTTGGGGTGTGTGCCCTTGTTATGTGAGCCCATAACCCCCTTTTGAAGACACCTCACTTGAGTTGTGTATAAATGCACAACTCAAGCTCTCATTTGTAACATCTCATCTTGTGATATTTGGTATTTTTCTCTTGTGATTGGTAATTTATCTTGGACACATCTGTGCATTTATGTTTTCAGCACACTTGTGCTTGGCATTTGCATTCTCTCCAACACACTAGACCTTCCACTCCCCGGTGCACCTGTGCCGAGGCTATTTCAAATTTGAGTGAGACTTGGGTCCATTGATTCTCTTGTTGACCCTTGTAAATCTCAACTTAGTATTAGAGTGGGTGTGAACCTTACTCTCTCAATGCTTCTAGCTAATATGAAAACTATTGGCTGGTGGCATCTTTGTCTTAGTGTGAAACTAAAGTTTTCATGGATTGTCACTTCTAGGGTTTCTCTAGTGGTTCTAGAGATATAAACCCTACTCTAAGGTTGTGCCTTCCTTCTAGGGTGTTCAAAGGGGTGTGAACCTTACTCTCTCAATGCTTCTGGCTGATCCAAAAACTATTGCTAGCGGCATCTTTGTTATGGTGTGAAACTAGGGTATTCATGGTTCATTGCTTCTAGGGTTTCTCTAAGGGTTCTAGAGATATAAACCCTAATCTAAGGTTGTGCCTTCCTTCTAGGGTGTTCTTTGGTACTTTTCACCCTTCTTTAAGTCCAACTCCTACATTCCTAAAGTTACCTAGGGTTTTTACCATTTGCATCTATAAACAGTGTTCCACGGGGACGCGTCCCCCAGGGTGGGGGTCGTGGGGGATGCGTCCCCCACGTCCTTGGGACGGGGGGACTCCAGGGGGGACGTTTCCCCACGTCCCCTTTTTGGGGAGACGCGGGGGGACTTAGGGGGACACGACTCCCCAAGGTGGGGGACGAGACTCCCCAAAAGGGGGACTCTTGGACATCCCCCCTTGAAAAGGGGGACTTCTGGACGTGCCCCCCCCAAAAGGGGGACTCCTGGAAGTCCCCCCCAAATTTTTTTTGTCCAGTAAGACTTAAAAAAGAAAAAATTAAATTTAAAAAAAAAATTAAAAACAAATATATATAAAATTAATTTATGTTATTGTTGAGATTTATCATATTATCATTATTATTTTTATTTTTAAAATTTTATTTTTTATATTTTTTTATATTATATATGTGACGTCCCCCCGTCCCCCATTTCCCAAAAATCCCTAAAATTTGGGGGTACTTCCACACGTCCCCCTTGTGCGTCTCCCCGCACCCGCGTCCCCCCATCCCGGAGTCTTGGTGGAACATTGTCTATAAAGGCAATGTTTTTAAGCCTTCCTTCCATAAAAAGCCTTCATATTGTCAAAGTTGAGCCTATGGATCCAAAGTGGTTGTTCCCCCCCTGAATGGGGCCAACTATCGTTCTTGGGTGGATCAAATCACTACCCTACTTCAAAGCAAACATCTATATATGTATTTAGTGAAACTGCTTCCAGCTAACAATGATAACAGTTATGACCATGTATGTTTGAAGGACGAAGCACTTGGGTTGGTCACTCTTTATGTCGAGCCTAATCTCATGCATCACACCAAGGATAACAAAAGTGTGAAGGAAATTTGGGATATCTTCACAACACTCTTTGGAACGATGAATACTACTCAAATCAACCAACTTTAAGCTAAATTCTCCAATCTCAAGATGGGTGACTTCAACATAGTTGAGAAGTATATTGCAACGTTTAAGAACCTGAACGTTGACATTAAAGAGGAGGAAAAGGCAAAACAAATCCAGAACTTGTTAGTATTGTTCTCAATAATCCTTCCCAAGCATTTAAAACTTTTGCTCTTGTATTCTACAATATTCCTTATTTTGCCAAGGATCATGTAACTCCAACTTTAATCTCATTCTGCATCAACTTACTCTGAGGAATATGGGTAAATTGCTCCCCCCAAGATCAAGCCCAAACAAAGGTCATCTCGAACCCTCTTAAATCTGAGTCTGATCAAGATATGGGAAATACTCAAAATTCTCCAAGAAGAAAAGAGTCATATGTGGCTATTGTCATAAGGAGGGCCATCCATTCAAAACTTCACTTGCTCATCTTCAAAAGATTCAAGAGCTTGAAAGATTTGAAATAAGATCGAAGACCTTTTTAATGAGAACATTGGTTCTTCTTGTATTACACTTTAGTCCTCTTCTTTTCAACAAGAATGGAATGTTGGTTCTAGAGCTATTTGATATATGACCAAACCTGAACACCTTCTCTCTGATTATAGACAGTAATACAATGTAGAGAAAGTGGTTATTGGTGACAACTCAGCCCTACAAGCTTCAAGTTGTCGTGATGTCATCATAGATACGATGAACTAAGTTTGGAGATGTTCTTCATGTTCCAAATGTTGGACCAAATCTTCTTTCTGTTTACCACATTACACACACCAATAAAAAGGTGGACCAAATCTTCTTTCTATTTACCACATAACGCACACCAATAGAAAGGTGGAATCTTAGTCAGATTGATGGGTAGTAGAGGTCATGAATGATGGTTTCAAGGTAGTTGGCTCCAAATATTGTGACAAAACCGATTGTAAGTAAAAGTTGGGCAAGACTCCTTCCTCAAAAAGACAAGGGTTTGTTGTTATGGTATCCAATGTTAATAACACCATCATGCTATGGCATCAACATCTTGGTCACATCAATTGTGGATCTTTGCAACATATGAGTTGATTACATATCACTCGTGATATTCCACAAATTGAACAACTCAATGGTGTACATGAGCGGTGTGTAATGGTGAAACATTGTTGAGATCGCAAGAGAGAGAAGGATCAAATGGAACCACCAACAAATCTTGAATCAGCATGAATCATAAGCACATCAGAAAGAGGAGAAGATGAACCCATGAACAAGAGAAACACAAGATATGGTGCTCATAAGCTAAAGAATCATGCGTGCAAGCTAAAGAATCAATCAATATGAATCTATATCATGAGATGATACAAATGAGAGCCTGAGTTGTGCATTTAAACCAATTTTATCAGAACCGGACCAGAACCGACAAAACCAACCAGTTTTGAGGCTGACCGATCCAGCTCAAGGTTCCAAACTGGAAATGGCTAGTTCTGTACTGAACCAACTGGTTCCATACTAGAACCGGCCTTAAATTGCCAAACCGGTCAATTTCGTATGGTCCCAGCTAAGGACCACTATTAGTCAAATTTCAAAAAAAAAAAAAACAATAAAATAATAAATCTAAAATCATAAAACCTAACCCTAGGGCCCTACTAATGCTATTTAAAGAGGCCCGCCACTCCATGTCACTCACACAACTCATTTGAGCTATTTGGAATTTTTGAGATGAGTTTCTTGCGCTGTTTTGAAGAATTTCTTTGGCGGATTTGGAGAGCTGGTTGAACGGCTGATTTGGAGAGTTTTTGAGCTGAGTTTCCTAGGTTCATTTGGATTTGTTTCAAGGGATTATTTTCAGAATTTCATGGGCTGGCTTGGAACTAACTCAAGGGTTCATTTTCAGAATTTCCTGGGCTGATATATAGCTGTTTTTTCTGTTGTTAGGAGTTGTTTTGGAGTTGTTGTTTTGGACTATTGTAGCTGCTCTGCTTCTCTAAATTTGGAAGACATGTGAAAGTATGTCAAGGTTGTTCTTCTTCCTCTCTTCTTCTCTTTACAATTGCTGTTTTTCCTAGTAATTAAGAATTCCTAGGGTTTTATTTGCAAAAAAAAATTGTTGGTATAAAAATTGCCATGGCTCCTAAAGAGAAGACGGATCAGGCATGGGATCATCGCCAATTGAATGATCAGAGGAAAATGGTATGCAACTATTGTCAAAAGGAAGTTGGTTTTTTTGGGGGGGGGGCATCCATAGGTTGAAACAACACTTAGCACATGCAAGAGGGATTGAAAAAACTTGCAAAAAGTCATCGATGATCTAAAAGCGGAGAAGCTAGGTCATATTGAATCCTTCCAAGGAGAAAAAGCCAAGGCCAAAAAGATTAAAAAAGAGATATGGAGAAGTTCAAGCTTGGGAATGCATTGCTAGATGGTGGTATGATGCAGACATACCTTTCAATGCTATTAATTTTGCATATTATCAACCTATGTTAGATGTTGTAGCTTCATGTGGTCTGGGCTTCAAAGGCCCTAGTTTTCATGATATCAAGGGGCCACTTTTACAAAATGAGGATCAAAAGATAGATGAATACCTCATAGAGTTCAAGGAGTCATGGAGTAAAACAAGATGCATAATCATGCCTGGTGAGTGGATTCATGGAAGATTCTGCACCATTCTTAATCTCTTAATTGCTAAATCTGTGGATGCATCTGATAAGGTGAAGGATGCACAATTATTATTTCATTTTCTGCATGAAGTACTTGAGGAGGTGTGGGTGGAGAACGTTGTACAGGTTATCACAGAGAATGCCTCCAAATATGTTGCAGCGGAAAGGATGTTGGAGGAAAAACACCCCATCATTTGTTGAACTCCATGTGCAGCCCATTGTTTGAAACTTTGAACCTCATGCTTGAGGATATTAGCAAAATTGAGTGGGTGAATAAGTGTGTGGACCAAGTAAAATGCATAACTAGGTACATCCAGTGTTATTAAAACCGACTGGTCGGACCGGCCTTCTGAGCAAAAACGGTTGGATTGGTGACCAGGAACCGTTTTTGGCCGCATAACTAGGTACATCGTACATCTACAACCACACATAGGTTTTGAACCTTATGAAGAAAAGCATTGGGGGCAAAGATCTTGTTCAGTGAGCTATTACACGATTTGCAACAACCTTTCTTACAATGCAATCCACGCTTTAACAAAAAGTCAAATTGCAGAAGAAATTTTCTTGTGATAGTTGATAAAGTTTTTAAAAAATATTTTTGGAAAAAGGCAAAAGAGATGGTACAATTCAATGAGCTTCTTGTGAAAATGTTGCGAATGGTGGATGATGATAAACCCACCATGGGTTTTATTTATGAGGCCATGGATCACGCCAAAGAGGCAATAAAGACAGCATGTGGTGATAAAAGGCAAAAGTATATTCCTCCTTGGAAAATCATTGATGATAAATGGAATAAACAACTCTGTATACTTAAAGTTGGCTATTACTTAAACCCAAGGTAAATAAATTCAAAGTTTTCAAGTTCTGCTATTCATTACAAAAGTTTAGCCAAAGTCTCCAACTCAATTGATGAAGCTTTTTTGTCTTTTGAACTTTGAAGGTACCATTATACAAAAGATTTTGAAGCGGATGGAGAGGTAAAAGAAGGAATGTACAAATGCATTGAACGCATGGTTCTTGATCCCAAGATACAAGATGAGATACGCAGTAAGCTCCTGCATTTCAATGAGAGTATTGGTACCTTTCGCATGTCTATGGCCATACGAAGTACATCAAAGGATCCACCAGGAAAGAAATTTCAAAGTTTTCAATTATATTATTCATTGCCAAAGTTGAGTCAGTGTTTCAAAGTCTTTTGTTGAAGCTTCTTTGCCGTCAACTCTTATTGCAACCTTTTGGTGGAACTAGTTTTGTAGCCATTGCCTTGATATGCAAAAGTTTGCAATTCGGATATTGAGCCAGACATGTAGTGCCTTTGGGTGTGAACACAATTGGAGTGTTTTTGAGCATATACACACCGAGAAGCGAAACCAATTGAAAAAGCAGTTGAATGATATGGTTTATGTTCAGTACAACCTTAGATTGAGGCACAACCAATTCTTGAACAAGACCCCTGAATCAAGCAGCATAGTCTTGGATGATTTTGATCCCTCATCAGAGTGGGTTGTGGAGACTCAACCACCAGCATTCAACAATGAAGACCTATCTTGGATGGACTTGGACCCACTTCCACAACCAAAGGGTCTGAACGTTGGACAGGTACCTTCAAGGCCAAGGGAATCAAGCCGAATCCTATTTTAGAGTCTAGTAATGTTGAGGATGTAGAGGATGAGGATTCAAATGATTCTATCATATAATCAGATTGTAGAGCCTAGACTATAGTTATTACTTCGTACTATGCTTATTTTTGGACTCTAGAGGACATTTAGAGCCTCTTTGTTGATGTATTTTGGTTTAGAGATGGATTGCACTCAATGCTATTTTGGTTATATGCACACTTGCTATATACATGAGAAAAATTGCATATTTGTGTTTGTGTATAGTGGTTTGGAATCATATAGATGCACATGAATTTTTATTTTTTTTCAAAATTTGAATATTTTATGTATTTTTTGATCAACTAGATTTATGGTCTGATTTTTTTTCCAGCTTCGATCCAATTCAAGTTTTTGAGGTTGATCGGTCTGCTTCTAATAACATTGATTTAAAAACAACTCAAGTGAGGTGTCCCTCCAAGAGGGGTTTATGGGTCCACATAACAAAGGCACACACCCCAAGAGGGCACTTAGCCATAAACCGACCTAGTCAAGTATACAAAAAAATAAAATAAAGAGGGCACTTAGCCATAAATAACCACCTATGAAGATTACTATCATTCCAACAAACCCCCCCTCCCATTAATCTTAAGCATGGGGAAATGAAGAAGGATGATAATGTATAAAAAATGAAGTGGGCATACCCAACTCAATAGGGACACAATCGGAGCTAAAAATATGAAGTAGAGTGTATGAGATGACCCAACTCAAATACAAGCATGGATGAGTACTTGAAGACCCAACCAAAATCTTAGAATTACTCAACTCCTGAGGAAATGACACCATTGAACTGCTCATCATCTAGAGACACACGATACTAATCCATCCATCTAAGAACTATTGAAAAGAGGCATAAGTACAAGAGAGACAAGTGACTGGGCATACTCAACTCAGTCTAAAGTCAACCATAGCTAGAAGAAGGGAGAGAGTGGGTTTGTGATGACCCAAAATCAATACAAAAGTGGACCCAACAAGTTGAAAGAACATTGCCACCAAACAACTCATCTACAAGAGAAAATTGTAACTGACTAACCTACTCATCCAATGGAGGAGGGTGGGAAGACATAACCTTGCCATATTACGCACCTGGGAGGTCGGTACTACTAAACTGCTCATATGACGGAGTACGAGAAGAAACAACATATATAGAAATGGAGAATGTAGCCACCAATTTGGTCAACTACTAGAAAAAATTATCGTTGACATGGTCATCCAATGATCGAGGGCGGGAAGAAATACCCTTGCCACCAATCTACTCAAATACTGGAAAAAATTGTCACTTACTTGAGCATACAATGAAGGAATGAAGATATACCCCTGCCATATTGTGCATCTACTGGAAAAGTCATACTAAATTGTCCATTTGAAGAGGTATTAAAAGAACATCCTCTAATAGATAGGAGATGGGAGTACCCACCTCAAATAAGATCGTTCGTAATTGAAGAGTGAGAAGATCTAATTCCATAAATCCGAAAGAGCTTAAACATGATGAAGCATATTCAAATACAACAAGTCACTTCTTTTCATTCCTCTCCCAAACCATTTAATGAACATATTGCTCGGGAGGTCCTTAAATGGTCCTTATTTTATGGAGTGCCTTTTTCCTTCTCTCTTTCAATCACTGGGCCAAGTAGGTAAAGTTAAGACCATACTAGCTAGACTATTACTTTCATTGGCCCTCCTTTCCCGCCCCAAAAGTCGCCATTTGCATAAAGCATACTTTTACCTAGCCTTAGTTATCGATCTCTTCCAGTCAATGACAGAAACCTCGATTGCTTGTTTCTCCCAGAGGTCCCCAGCCCTCCGATAAGGGGCTTGGTTGGCCTTCTCCTTCATTATTGGTTGTGGCTTTATGGATACCTAGCACAGGTGCCCCTAAGAGAACAAAGCTCAAAAGAAAGATCAAATATAAGATGAGAGTGAGTCTAAATATACCCAATTCCTCATTAAGAGTGATAATGGTCAAAATATAGCATATAAGCAACCAAAATACAAGTAAGAGTTAGCATGTGGATAACCAACTCGAGAAGATGGTCAACTATCCAAAATAAATGAGAGAGTAAATGAAAACCCATCTCAACATAGGATCAACACTATGCACAACATCCTCCTTGAAGATGACCAAAAAGCCAAGAAGAAAAAGCATTAGATATCACCTTCCCCATATAATGTTGAATGCAAGCCATCTAACGATAGAACCTCCCCAAAACACCATAAGTACCAATACTAATATGGTTCCACAACCAGTCAAAGGGGGTCTCTGGCGGAGATTTGAAAGATGGAGCCACTGAAGTGTGTTGAATATAAGATGTCCCATAAGAACAAATATCATAGTGTGAAGGCCATATATCCACACAATCAATCTGATCCACTGAAATATGTTGAGAATCATTTGTAGAAGCGTCGATAGAGTGGGACAAATCCTACAACCCTATTGAGTGCAAACTATATCAAAGAAGCTGAGAGGGGTGTCCCTTCAAAAACAAGCAACCACATGCTTGTTAGAGTCACTATGAATAATCGTCGAACACTCAAGAGTAGGCCTCATGTCACCAACTGCAATATCTAATATAAAGTGCCAATCCCTAGAATATGAAGAACATCTCCAAATAAGGGGGAGTCAATACTAAAAGTATCATCTTCTGAATATAGTACAACTCGATCTGCAAAGTACACTGCCATATGTGTAACAAATAAGCAATCTATCCGATCCAAAAAAGAGAAGTCTTCTTTAAGACCTCAAGAGACCTACTAAAGGGGCCAAGAAGGGGTTTGAAACCTTATAATAACAATGATCCAAAAATTGTCACCACCAAGCAATCCTCTAGATGAAGTGCAAAAATTCTCCTTGAATCCATTGAAAGGACCAAAAAGTGCCAAAGAAGAAGGGTGCTAGTGAAATAGACGATACAAACCCTGGAAGCATGTGTTGTCCCAAAAAAAACATTGAAAACCTTAATTTTCATACCTAAAACCAACCCTTGAGCAATTTTTACCAACCACAACTACGAATCAGCTTCAACGTAGTGGTTGAATAAGAAAGAGAAGTTCACACTTGCTCTGATACCATGTTGAGATCACAAGAGAGAGACAAAAGAATGGAATGGAACCACTAACAAACCCTAAACCAACATAAGCCATAAGCACATCGTAAAGAGAAGAAAAGATGAACCCATGAACAAGAGAAACAAAAGATATGGTGCTTGTAGACTAAAAAATCAATCACTATGAATCAATATGATGAGATGATAAAAATGAGAGGTTGAGTTGTGTATTTATACACAACTCAAGTGAAGTGTCCCTTCAAGGGGGGGATATGGGCCCCACATAACAAGGGCACACACCCCAAAAGGATCACTAGGCCAACCTAGTCAAATATATTAAAAAAAATACAATAAAGAGGGTGCTTAGCCATAAATAACCACATGTAAAGTTTAACATCATTCCAACAAACATCATCACGAGTCCTTTCCTAAGGACAAAGCGAGCAAGCTTCTCAACCTCTTGCACTAATTCATAGTGCTATATGTGGGCCTATACCTACATCTTCTATTGGGAGAGCTAAGTACTTCCTCGCTTTAATTGATGATTTTTCATGCTTTCATTGTGTATACACCATTAAATCTAAGGATGAGATGTTTTGAAAGTTTTGGGAATTCAAATCTATTATGGAAAATCAAAGGAATAGAAAGTTAAAGTGTCTTAGCACTAATGGTGGAGGTAACTATATTAGCAATGCTTGTCAATGGTTTCTCGTATCTCCAAGCATCTCTTGGTAGATAATCATTCCTTACACTCCACGGAAAAATGAAGAAGCAAAACAGAAGAATAGAACCATACTTGATGATTTGGGAATAGAAAGTTTTGAGAATTCAAATCTCTTGTAGAAAGTCAAAGCAACAAGAAGATCAAGTGTCTCAACAATGATTGCAGAGGTGAATATATTAGCAATGCTTGTGAGTCATATCTCATAACTCAAGGTATCCCTTGTCAAAGAATCATTCCTTACACTCCACAACAAAATGGAGAAGCAGAACGAAAGAATAGAGCCATCATGGAGATGGCTCACTACATGCTTTGCTTCGAGAAAATTAAGCTTTCATTTTGGAAAGAGGCATTCATTTGCCCAACCCATATCATCAATAGAACACCTTCTATTTCCCATTTCAAAATCTCTAGATCTAGAGCATGGGCCCTGTTACCCCCAAAGGGATGACAACTTCAAAGGTACCCTCACAGGGTGTCATGTTGTTGCTTGCATGAGGTATCTTGATCATCTTCTCCAAACTCAGACAGTTCTTCTCATTATCTCCATTAGATGTATGATTGGGCTAGCTCAATTGTGGTATATCTCATCCTCCCCCCTCACTCCTTGGATGACAGATGCACTTTGATGGTACATTGTGGTTTCATTATGATCTATCTTGACATTCCATGTATTGGTGGTTCATTAGGATGTGATGTTATAACTTCCTAGATAGTCATGAAAGTGGTAAACATTAGAATGAAATCCGATAGCACTTCATAACATGCATAGTTTTATTAGAAGTGTTGTCATTTCTCGGGTCAGTTTGTACTACTCGGTAACTAGCCAAGATATAGTTTTCCACGTTCTAACCATGCTAGACACTTCCACTTTCCTTATTTCACTTCATTTCGCCCATAAAACATTTATCCTAATTGTGTATGACTTATCAAATGTTAACAAAAAGGTATAATGAAGAAAACATAAGTTAATAAAGCTAAAAAGGCTAAAGGTGAAGAGCAATAATGTCAAAAGCCAAAAATATAAAGCTCAAGCAATGCCACCTCACTATAAGGCCAATGCCCCTAGTCCATAGTTTGTCTATGAATATCTAAAGAAAAACGGACTTGTTCAATAAAGTGAACACATAAAGAAAAAGGCAAAAAGGGTAGTAAGAAACAGTGTCGAGGACAAGTAACTCAATGCTAAAGCTCACTCTTGTGGGCTATTGTATAAAAAAATCCTAGCTCATGAAAGCTAAATGAATGAAATAACAAGACCTACGCATATAAATGACTTTGAGTGTCATCACATGAAGTCTTCCCCTTCCCCTTCATAATTATTCACCACGTTACCTATCTTTCACCTAGGAACTTGGGAAATACTCATTGTCCTAGGACTTGTCACATGTATAAGGGTTAATGTTGTTCCCCCTTGGTAAAACTTAGGCAAATATTAAAACTAACCCTTATTGTCATGTTGTGTTAAGAGAGATCACTAGGTGTGTATTAACTAATGGCTCGCTAGCAAGCTAGGCCCATACTCCAAGTGGGTACCTTGCATTGTGATTTGTGTACCATGCCTTGAGATCCATGGCACTGCATTGGGATTCATGACGCTACTTTTGAATCTGTGTACTCATTTTGAGATCCATGCCATTTGCCTTGGGATCTATGTCACCGCTTTGGGATCAGTGTCACCACATCAAGCCATGACAGGAAAACCACATCATCACACTTGCCACATGGACCACTCAAAATTGGCCTCTTTGTTCAGTTGGATGTTTTACTCACACGTATGCATTATTATTCCCTCCTTGGACCACACTTGGGAGCTTATTGATGTATTTGAGGAGGTGGTTACAGGTTGTTAGAGTGGTTACAAGTGATTATGTTGACTATTGGGTTATGTGGCATTGACCACAATGATTTTCTTGAGGTGTGCCCTTATTGAAGAGGTCACACATACCATTTACCTTGGATGTCCTACACGTGTTGGGGTGACATCACACACTTGGAGGTTGTTACTTCTTGCTTTGTCCACTTCCTAGCTCTTGGGAGTTGGTTAGAGGGGCATTTGAGTCCTTGGACCATGATTGATTTGTTCTTCAATCATTTTTGAGCCATTGACACACTTTTTGAGAGGGTGCACTTCTTTTGGGCCCTTTTAGTCAACACGTGTGCCCCTGTGTTGTTGTATTTGACCAATTTGAGGGGGGCGCTCATGTATTGGAGTTTTTTGAGGGTTACTTGGTCCCATTTATTGCATTTTTTCCCATGGTTTTGACTTGGGCCAATGGTTTTTGCTCATGGTTTTGAGCTAGCACATTATTGTATTACTCGTTGTATTGAAGAGGCTCCTTAGCTATAAAAGGAGGAGGCCTCTCTCATTTTCATTGTTGGAGATTAATCGGAAAACTTGCCTAAAGAAGTTCTTGTGTATCTCTACTTTTTTATGTGATGTTTTAGGATATTGTTCAAGGGTTTGCATATATTATTTTTTAGGTTTGTTGGAGGGCGGAGCTACTACAAGGCCAAAGAAGTGCATATTGCTCGTCTTGGAGGGGTAATTAAGGTAATGCTTTCTTGCCTTAATCCCTTTAACCATTGAAGATTTTGTTCTTTGCATTGAGGTAGGACATCTAGGGGCTCTTCCCTCTTGCAAATGGCCATGCTTTGAGATCACCTTAATAGTACTTGGAGAGACTCCCTAGAGGATCAATCACCCCATCCAAACTTGAAGAATCCTATTTGCCCTAGGTGACGCTTGATAAGTAATCCTTTCTAGGTACCTTCAACATTACCTCATCTTTAAACCCTAAGCATGATTTAGATTTGTGTAGCGATCCCATAGCCCTTCCTATGGCACTGGTCTATCTTTCTCTTCAACCACAAAAAATCCAAAAAATTTGTCTTTTCTCTTTTTGTTCTCTTTATTTGTGTTTTCTTTGCAATCTAAGGTTTGACATTGTTCCATCTTTTAGTCTAGATTGCTTGGATCTAAGATGTTTTCAAAGGTATATCTATTAATACTTGGATCTCAGACACACTAATTACATTTCAAAAAACATTTTGGTATTAGCACAACACACAAGGGTTTTGATCAAGTTTCATGGTTCTTTTCTTTTGGATCTAACCCTAAACGTCATCAGGCGCCCTTGAAATGCTTAGTTTAGTTATTGTTGTGGGATGCCTTGATTAAGTGCTTGGAACGTATGGTCTTAAACCCTCAATTAGATTCATTCATCAAACAATTCTTGCAACGTTGGAGCATCTTTGTGGTGTGTATATTCATATATAGTGAAATAATGAGGGAATAAGTGGAACAATCTTGTCTTTTGTGGATTTTCATCAAATCTCTTTTTGGGTTTACAAATCTGAATACATGCTTGGACAGAGGTTAGATTTTTTGCTTGTTTCATCATAATCATTGCAACATTATAATGTTTCTGTAACATTCCCAGCCACCCAAGCTGGGCCACACCACACAAAACTCTCCCAATTACAGCTCTGATACCACTTTGTAGCGTTCCCCAATCCAACCAAGGGACATTACGGTGCGGAATAAACATAACAACGAAATTTTTGCTAACTAAATTAATTCTTTTACTGTTAGATGATTTATTGGTGCTTACAGCTATGAAATTAAAACAGATTTAGCTATTGTCTATAATCGTAACACGGATGCATCTAAAGCATGCTAATAATCAACATGAAATGCAGCTAAACAGTTCCCTTACAGCAACATATAAGTCATCCTCATTTACGCAAAGTTCATGCACAGCAATAACACATGTAAATAACTCAACGACAAGATAAAACACTTATCTTTAAACAAGAATTGTGCAACCAGCTGCTAGGGACGGACATTCCACCCAACCATAGACTAATTGTTCCAATCTCAACAGCCAGTCACCCTCGAGCTGAGGCTAGTAATCCACAAAAGAGGGTGGTCCCTCACAATCTACTCACAGCTCATAAAACTCATAACCTAACTGATATTCTCCTACAGTTATCTCGATTTTTCTACCAGCTCTCTTCCTCCTGACCTGCCCAACCCAAGGAATGCACCATTCGTTTATCAGAGATAACCCAAGGGATGTGCCATTTGTTTATCCGAGTTAACCCAAGTAATGTGTCATTTGTTTATCAGAGTCTCTCTGGCACAGGTAGCTATGAATCTCTCAACTGAGAACTCAAGGGAACGTGCTGCTAGGAAAACTACCAGCAAACACTTGTGCCCAATAACTCTAGGATGTAACCACTCACAACCACCCTCTTACATGTGTTCAATGATTGGCTTTAGGAACACTCAATCAGAAATTGGAAGGTTCCTATACAATTAGCAAGTTTAGAAAAATGGGTTGAAATAATATGCATGGGTAATTCTCCCTTTGACCCCCTCTTGTGGATTAATTCAACCGCCATCTCGTGTCCATGTCCCCTTAGTAATTGGCATCACATTTTATTATTAAAACATAGAGATACAACTCGCATATTACATCACTTTGGTTGTAGCCACACATTATATCTACATAAGCATTAATTAAACTGGGGATTATAGCGGGATATTACAGTTTCCCTACTCTACATTGTCTTTAAGAACAAATTGATGCTAAAGGAGGCCCAATGACCTCACTAAACACCAAAACGTTAGCCTCTATTTGGTCATTGTTTAAGGGTCTGTTCACTGTCCAGATTGCAGAGTTTATAGTTCATGCTTTGTTGATGGTATATGCACAAATCACACAAGTAATCTTGTTGGCTAAATCACATTTTAACACAATCCTATTTCTCCATTTTATGATCAGCCCTTGTGATCTCTTTTTGGCTTCATTTTATGATTGAAATCTGGTGCAAACATAAGGTAACAAGACATTGTGGACTGCTCTAATTCCCTGGTTTGAACACAGTAAATTGTTGATATTATGGTACTTGCGGGAGGTATTAACCTCCACATGTAACCCTGACAAGAATAGAATATTCTGGGAAGCAAGAAGAAACCCTAAATCATTGGACATAACCCTAGAAGACAAGTCGCTTAAAGGAAATATTTAATATTGAGTGTTTAGCCTCCAGAATGAGAATTCGGCCCAGACAGCGAAGGAGCAGTATAAATACAGGATGCCAAAGCTCATTTGACACACACAGCTCGCAACTGCAGAAATGTAAGAGTGGGCACTGTTGAAACTGAGTAAGTGTGCAAGTCTGGAGAGTAGTTGCAGCTGCAACTACTACAACCTATATTTTTGGTTTAGGCTTGGACTTTCTATTGGTTATGGTTTGGACTTTATACTTGGTATGCTAACTCTCGAGAGTGATACGCTACCTTGATTGGCTATTAGGCCTAGGGTTTGCTTCTGGAATTATTCTCTGTCAAGGTTAAGGTGCTCGAGGGTGGCTTCGACCTATGGTTGGGAGACAATATTGCTATATTGTCTATGGTTAAATGAGCACACCTATTATTTCTAACAGGTTATGGGCCAACGCTATCTTCGGACAGTCTAACCGCTGGAAGATAGATTAGGAGGATTTGCTCGGTTATTGTTGCAGTTGCAGCAACGAAACCCTAACCCTCTTATTGAGGCACCTTAAGTGAAGAAATTGACCTAATTTCTGGATAGCTAAGTGTGCCCTAACCCAGCGCACCTCCTGGTACTCTTAGCAAGCTAAGACGCCAAGTTTGAGTTTTTGGTCAACGTCAAAGGTTGACCAAGTCAAAGCAATCATGACTTACTCTATGAAGTCAGAAAACAAGTTAGAAGGAGCTTCTAACTTCAGAGCATGGAAGACAAGGATTGACCTCATCCTTGCCAAGAATAAAGTGTTGTATATCGTGAAAGGAAAATTTGTGGAACCATAATTTGACGAAGGAAAAGAGAAGGAACCTCAGAACATTGCAATTATGGAGCATCGTACCATTTGGTGGACTCCATGTGCAGCCCATTGTTTGGACCTCATGCTTGAGGATATTGGGAAAATTGAATGGGTGAAAAAAACAGTGGAATAAGGTAAAAGCATAACAAGGTACATTTACAACCACTCATGGGTTTTGAACCTTATGAGAAAAAACATTGATGGAAGAGAGCTTGTCAGGTCAGCTATCACATGTTTTGCAACGAATTTTCTTACGTTGCAATCCATGATTGACCAAAAAGCCAACCTGAGGAAGATGTTAACATTTACTATTGAAAGTAGCAGCCATGATAAGCAGCACGTGTTCAAAAGAAGTCTTCTTCAAAGAGAAGCCTCAAAGCATCCTTGGTTGTCCATCTACATCCATGATTCTATGATGAAAGGAAGAAGTTGGAATCTTCAGGGCATGGAATCTATAGAAGACTCCATGGACCCAAGAGCTAAAGTGAAACATGAGGAAGAACATGAAGATTCTAAGAAAGAAAGAAAAGCCAAAACAACCAGTTATTATACTAAGAATCACAAGACTACCAGCTTGGTTTGAACCCACTAGAAGCAATCAAGCAGAAGTAATGGAAGATATGATGAAGAACAGTATATGTAAGAAATTGTGAAAAAGGGTTATGAATGGAAGCATTGCGAGATTCAGAACTAGAGGTTCTTCCAGAAGGAGAAGACTATGATAACAGCGTGTTCCCGTAAACCGGATATACCTCTATCTGAGCTATTATATCTCTTATAGTATCCATGGATTGAAGTTTACATCAGTTGGTTGTAAAAGATTGTTCTTCCCAATAGAACATTTGAGAAAGAAGCTTATGTAAAGCAATCTCAAGGTTTTGAGGTATACCAGAAAGAGACCCATGTATGCAAATATAAGAAGACCTTGTATGGATTCAAACAACTTGATGCAAAGTATCTCATATATAGCAGAAACGTGGTGAAAACTTTCTATGACAGAGATAGTGTATCAGAATAATTACTCAGAAGTCTGGGATGATGGATTGCTAATACATGAAAAACTCTCATGATGACAGAAGAAGTGCTACTTAGATATGTTTCAGTTTGAGCCTTGCCACGATGTCATGAGCTAGCAGGAAACAGAAGTGTTGAATTCGACAATGATATATTGTAATGATCAGAGCTATATGAAGCCTTCAGAGAAAACCAGTGTTCCATACCAGACCAAAGTACATTGAGATCAAGCATTACATTTTCCGTGATGAAGTCCAAAAAAGAGAAGTGGTTCTCCAATATATCTCCACAAATGAGTAGATAGCAGATATTTTGGTAAAGCCTCTGTCCAAGATGAAAAGTTTTCGTATGTATGAGACAAGCTGGGGCTCGTGGAGACAACTTCCTTATTGAAAAAGGAAGAGATTACTCCCAGGTTGGGAGGGAGCACTGATGTGTTATTGATTTATGCACAGTCATTTTTCGGTTCGAAAAATGGTCCAAGATGAACAGTTCCTTTCTAGTTCGGAAAGTGGTTTGAGATTTCTAACGGACAAGCATTTTCCAGTTCGGAAAATGGTCCAGATCGGACAATCATTTTCGTAATGAAAATGGTTCGATAGATTGTTGATGTACCATAGACAGCGATTCTCCTTGTGGCTAGTGTGGGGGAATGGTCTAGGACATTCATTCTTCTTGGCAGTCACTCTCAGTAGTGATCAAGTAGAATGGTCTGCCTCGTCGGGTAGTCATTCTTTCGAAGTTCACAGCTGTGAGCAATTTCGAAGAATGGTTCATTTTGGAGGTTGGTGCAGGACAGTCATTTCCATTAGGAAATGGTTCGGACAGTCATTCCCTAGGGAAGACTCATTCTATCCAGTTTGCACTATGTTTAGTGCCGGAGGAATGGCCCAGTTAGGTGAATGGTCCAGGTTCAGCAATCAGGGACAAGCATTCCCTAGGGAAGACTCATTCTCTCTAGGTTGCACTATGATTAGTGCCGGAGGAATGGCCCAGTTAGGTGAATGGTCCAGGCTCTGAAATCAGGGACAGTTATTCTTCTATGCTTGAGAAGAATAGTCCAGATAGCCCATGGCTGATGTTTTACTTTTTGAGGGCAAATGCTCTTCCAGATCTCACAGACGTGAGTGGAAGAATGGCCCAGATGACTCAGTTTATATCATGATATTGTTTCTATGCAGATTGATATCAGATGATATGATTGCTTTGGAGACTATATATCTCTGGACAGTAGATGTATGCTACTGTGGTGGATGTGTTCCACTGGTGGTGACTATGTGTCACGGATTAAGTAGTCGTGTGCTACTTGGTGTGGTTGTGTACCACTAGATAGTAGTTGTGTACTACTATGGATAGACACAGTTGTGTTCTATTGAATGACATTGTTCTGATTGCCATTGTTCTATATGTTGGTGGACAGACATTCTCCAGGCGGAAAATGGTCCAGGACATTTATTCTTCTAGGACGTACGTCTAGATTAGAAGAATAGTCCTTGTAGCCCATGGTGTGGCTTCCAATATCTATTGGAATAGTTATTCTTCTAGGACATATGTCCGAATTAAAAGAATGGTTCTTGTATCACTCTGTGGAGTGAGTGACTTATTCAGTGTCATGCCTGATTACTCAGATGGAGTATGGCTTCGAGAGATGATGCAGTTGATGCTATCAGATGACACTGACCATGATGATGGTTCTCGTGATCTAATCATGAGATAACCTGTATGGCTATTATGATGCTACCGATTGAATGGTATGTTTGTACTCAAGACCATTGCTCTCAATACCTCCCTAGCTAGGAGGGAGTGTTGATATTATGGTAGCTGCGGGAGGTATTAACCTCCATGTGTAACCCTGACAAGAATAGAATATTCCGGGAAGCAAGAAGAAACCCTAAAGCATTGGACATAACCCTAGAAGACAAGTCGGCTAAAGGAAATATTTAATATTGAGTGTTTGGCCTCTAGAATGAGAATTCGGCCCAGACAGCTAGGGAGGAGCAGTATAAATACAGGACGCCAGATCTCATTTGACACACACAGCTCGCAACTGAAGAAATGTAAGAGTGCACATTGCAGCAACTAAGTAAGTGCGCAAGTCTGGAGAGTAGCTGCAGCTGCAGCTATTGCAATCTATATTCTCGATTTAGGCTTGGACTTTCTATTGGTTATGGTTTGGACTTTCTGCTTGGTATGCTAACTCTGGAGAGTGATACGCTACCTTGATTGGCTATTAGGCCTAGGGTTTGCTTCCGGAATTATTCTCTGTCAAGGTTAAGGTGCTCGGGTGTGGCTTCGGCCTATGGTTGGGTGACAATATTGCTATATTGTCTATGGTTAAACAAGCACACCTATTATTTCTAACATAAATGATGTCATTATAATGTAGACTGGTAACTGATGATCTTTCATGGTTTTGGCATTAAACAATCCCTGAATTTGACAAGGCATTTAGACATTGGCATAATTATTCGCTTGTTGTCCATGAGGGCATTGGTTACAACACTATTGTTCTCTATGGTATATGGCACAGTACTCATAAGAAAGATCACCGATTGAGCTAATACCACTTTGCAATCTGACTATTAATATACCATTGTTGTTACATGCGTTGCTTATTATCTTGTCACACAGTTTGAATATCTTTATTGCAGCATGGTTACACCTGTTGGATATTGACACATGTGAACGATAATGCTCTATGATATATCCTTTCAAAGTGCTTGTTTCCCACTAATTTCCTTGGTATACTTTGGAGCACTTTATTGCACAACAATCTCTGCACACTAAGCACACATTTACAATCCTTGCTCATAACTTAAATTGGTAGCAATCTGGTCTTAAACATTGTTGTTGGTACATGTTCTATTCATTGCCTTATCACATAGTTTGGTATCTTTATTACAGCATTGTCCACTAATTATGATTGTAAAATGTTGGTACATATGATGATTGTAACCAGTGGTATAGGCTCATAGGACTATTAATCTCTCATTGGAATTTACTTTGGAACATTTGTTACGTGACATATTGAGCACAAATCGGTCCCCTCTTTGCATTGGTTAACATAACCCATTGGCTCAATACAATCTTGTTATACTCGTGGTTTGTGAAGTCTTTCCTTGTTCTCATAATTGCAAGATCATTGGTTTCCTTTGGCATATAATCTTTGGATGATGATGGTAATGACCTTTAATGATGAATGATATGGGGGATTATGATACACTTTGCTTTTGATTACCTAAGAGGCAAGGCCATTGAGGTGACAATGGGTGGCTTGCTTAGTAGTTGCCCCAAGCTCTCCTATGCAAGGCGTGACATTCCCTTAGCGAAGGTTTGAGCAGTAACAGGCCCATGCTCTTAATGAAAATCAAAACACATCAGCATCTCCAAACTTCTACTACATTCTGATTGGATACAGTGAAACTTTTCAGGGATACAACTTTTATAATCCCACCACTCATAGGGTCACGGGAAGTTGAATATAGAGAGGCTAGTTTTGAGAAGGTTCCTACTCACAATCCCCCAGGATCTCACCCACTACTTCCTTCAGTGGATTCTTCAAATAAATCTCAGCATACTTCCATGGATCATGCAAGTCCTTTTCTAGATGATTCATGTAATGTTTTCATGGACCCTTCTTCACAGTATGATGGTGGTCCTCTCTCTACTTCTACAATTATTCTCTTGAATACTCCTATAGCAATATGGAGGCAAACTCGTATGGTTGATGTGGACCCTATTGATGACTAAACTCTCTCTTGCTCCCACTTCATACTATAACACATTAAGCTTGGTTGACTTTGGGGAACCTCCTCCCCCTTTACTAGGACCATCCGTAGTTTAAAGAGAAAAAGGCAAGCTCCTAAGGTGACAATGGTTTCTTGCCTATAGTTGCCCTTAGGGTCTCATGATTCATCCTTGTGCTTAGGACTTTTACACCTAGTGACCAACCTTGGGAGGTAACATTTTGGTGTCGTTGTCAAGGATAAAGTCTATTACCCCAAGTTTAGAACACTTTGGATTCAATTTGATGAGCATTGAGTTAAATGACAATCAACATTTAAGCTCATCTGGAGACTCCATGAAAGGAAGAAGCCCTTTTCCTTACAAATCTTGAAGACTTATTGCTTGTAGGATGTAGCAATATTGTGAAGGTAATGAAGTTTCATCATGGCGACTCATGAAGGTATGATGGTATGCATTTTTGAATTTAAAACCAGCTTCTTGTTTTGAAGATTTTGAACATATGGCACTTTTTGAAGATGAATGGTTCATAGAGTTTTATGCTCCACTTGATCTCTAGGGCATTATGGGATTTCCAAATGAAGGTTATGACTCAGATTGGCTTATTATTAGATTATTTCATGGGTATCATGATTCAACTATACTACATGTAGCATCATTTGTTCCAACTATGAGAAAATTTCATGTTTTTCATGAGGATGTTAGAATGATGAATATTTACATTGACCTTTGAGGATGAAACATTGGAATGGTATGAGAATGTTGGTAACAAACAAATTTCTTCACTTGTAAAATATGTGATGATGCTTCTCGAGCATTGGAATTCTCATGAAGAGTAAGACTATGAAACATTCATTCAACATTTCACAACACTCCTACCTAGAAAAGAAGAGGCACCTCATGATCCCATGGAAGATCAAGCACATGAAAAACACATTGATGAAACAAATCCCATTGAAGATCAAGTACATGAAACAAACATAAATAAAGAACCTTATCCCCTTGAAGAGCAAGAGCCCATCCATGAATTCATTGAAGATCAAAGGCTTGAAGAGAAAGCATCAACTTCATTCCCCGTATAAAATCAAACATACGAAGAATCACTTCATGAAGAGGACAATGTTGAAGAAGAAAGCACCCATTCTCCACTCAAGAATACAAAGGTATGGTGAGTTGCAATCCTTTCCAAGTTTCTGAATTTTATAATACATCCTCTTGTGATTTGGAAAAGGGACACAACTCATTTGATGAAGAACATGGGATTGGCGCAATTTTCCTTATTGGAAGGTGTAAATGGTATAACGATCGTTTTTATTTTGATAGAGATCCCATTTATGACATGGGTGATGATGATTCTGGGGCCAAGATTGCATATTTTTGGTACCTTCGACAGCCACATTGGCTAGAAAGTTTTACAGAAATTTTTGATGATGTTTTTCAGCTATGTATCATAACTAATGGTGCATATTTGGGACAGCATATGGGGGCATGTTTTCAGTCAAGAAAGTTTAGAAATTTTCCAACCTTGTATTGTGGACAAACAGGTGTCAAATTCGGAAATTTTTCAGCCTTGTTCTCCTTCTCACATTATAGATTTATTTCAGCCTTTTGGCCATGTTTGTAACAACCAAATTTCAGAATGTTTTCAATTTTTTTCTGCTATAAATAATTCAGAAATTTTTAAGACTGGATGTAAAATGTGCAGAAAATTTCTGGCAATTGTTACCTTCCGATTTTGTACATTTTCATATGAAAGTATGGCTGTAAAATGGATGTTTAGTGCTGGAATTACTTCGGACAGAAGTTTTTTCAAGTACAGATTTGTAATAGTAATTTCCAACCATCAATAAGTAAGCAACAGGCCATGGTTTGTACAAACAAAAGAATTTCAAAACCTGAAATTTCCATGCATACTTCAGATTTGTATTTATTGGAGCCACCCACACCTTATTTGCATGACCATGGACACTATCAAATTCTATCCAGCGAGACGGGTGTTACACCCCGGGAAAGGAAGATCCTTCTAGAAGGCTTCACTTCACTTGATTCCAGGACCATAGCCCGTTTCGTAACCCGTTGAAGCACCCTTAGAACAATCCACTCCAGGAGGAGGTTGGCCAAAGAAAGTGAACGAGAAGTGGGTTGGTTCGATAGAAGAGCCATCGAGAGAAGGTCAAAGAGGGAACGAGTGGTTGTCGGCATTCCATCACTGCTACCCAACAATGGAGTTTCACTCAAGGGACAACCAACCCCACTACCTTACCTTCCTAGTTTTCAAATCTTGGCGCCTGGTCCAAGTTCCCCCCTCATGTTTCTTTCTTGATCCAAAAAAGGAAACGAGCGAGAAGAAGTGCAATGAACCCATTGAATCATTAGCAAAGTCACCACCTTGTCCAGGTTGAATTAAAGATCATGACTGAGATCGAGCTCTTGATTAAGCCCTAGCAATCGGAGATAGGTTCATTGCCTCTTGTGGAGAAACAAATTCTCGAGATGTAATTTCTTATTGTAGCTATCACATTATGTATTTTCCAACTTATGTTTACTTGGTGATCAGAATCTCCTTGTTTTGGTTAATGATCAAACACAAAGGAATTTATCTTGAAATAACATCTTAAAATCAGATCTTAGATTAGCATGCATATCCATTTAACAAATCTACCACTTCTTGGTAAATATCTAAATCGATTTACTAAATTAAACCCAAGTTTGTGTTGATTTTTTGTAGCCCAACACCGGCAAATAATTCTGAATAAAATTGATTTATTGAATAAAAGCACAGCTAAGTTATTTAACAAAACATATAGCGGAAGCAAATAAAACAAAAACCACATGCATTGCACAAACGATTTTTGGGTAAATAACCCCTCGAAAAACCCTGAAGGAAAAGCCAATACTGTGATGTTTATTATCATTATTATGGGCTCCCGTCCTGGGATAATGGCCCACATGAGGAATACAAAACAGCAGATAGCCAAGCCCTACAAACTTCAAGATCAATCCTTCAATCTTGTTGATTGGTTGTCATCTCCCTTGCTGCCCCTTTGCTCCTTTCCTCAGCCCCTACCCTGCACACTTGGATGAATGTCCTTCTCCACCCAATCAATGAGAGTTCACTCTCTCACTCTGTGTGTATCTGTTGTGTCTCATCCTCTCACATAGGTTACCTTTTATAACCTTGAGTTTACCCCAAGTCCAAAACCCTAGATCTCCAAAGTGATCAAGAGTTGAGATTAAATCTCACCTTCACTTTAGATCTAATGGCGATGACTTAATTTAATTACTAATTCCAAATACTTAAGCATTCAATTAAATCAAACTCACATTATTACAAAAGTACATTCACTTTATTAATCACTTAATAAAGTGAATCTCCTAAGGTTCTGAGAGGCATTAAGGATGACTCCCACATGTTAGACACAAACCCATGTGGAAGTACCTGTCCAATGCTACTAAAACATCAACACTCCCTCTTATCGAGGAAGGTACTTCTACCACCTAGAGGTGGTTCTCTCTTCGCTATCGAATCCGCTACCATGGTTGCTCTACAACCCACCCGATTGGTTTCTCCCTCTACAAGATATCCCTACCATCTGGCTCGGACCCATCTTTGAAGACTTCCCTCTGATCATGCTCTTAGAAGCCTCCTGCTCCTGAGCATCCTGCATGGTCATCTCATACCATGACTCTTTCTTAACAAACTTGGAAGGCTGCTCCTTCCCACCTGAACCTGAAGGTTGACTCCCTCTAAGTTGCTCAACCTTCGAAGCTACCTGCTCCTTGTTCTCTGTCGCTCTACTACATGACATTGCTCGTATAGGCTATCCCTTTAGCCTATACAAAATGTTCTCTCTAACTCTGAGAACAATTGTTGTGTCTGAGCTAGATCCTTTGGGCTTGATCAGTGTCTGTCCATCTTGGAACGCTACATCAAATCCCTTCTTTTCAATCGTTGAGACCAGTGTTACCGGAAGCTTCCCCCCGCTTCGAAGCCCTGAAGCTCGATCCAGGCGGGTGCGTCCAAGAAGCTCGAGCTTCGGGGCTCTTGAGCACGCTCCCTGCCATTTCCAAAACGTCCCCCTCCGAAGCGCACTTCCAAATTTCTGAAGCACGCTTCGGAGGGCGCTTCACGCACGCTTCTGAGGGGACCCGCATCTTCAAGCAAAAAACTCAATTTTTTTTTAATTTTTTGAGTTAGGGTGGGGCCTAGCTTAGGCTTAGGGTTGTCGAGGGAAAAGAAGGAGGAGAATAAAGGAGCTCTTTCCCCTCTATTCTCCTCATTCTTTCATCTTGAACTTGGAGGAGAAAGCAAAGGAGAGCTTGGAAGAGTGAGCAAAGGGGAGCTTGGAGGAGAGAACAAAGGCAACCATCTTCCAAAGGTTTCAAGTTTCAAGAGCTAAAGAGGTAAGCCCAAACCCCAACTCCCTCATTTCCTTGGGTTCACTTTGCTAATGTTTTTTTCCTCCTCTCCTACTCTTTCCCATTCCTTCTTCTCTCTCATTTTATTGCAGGTTGTTCATCTAAAACTTGAAGAAAATGGTTTTCTTTTGGTTTATCATTATTGTTTTGGTTCTCATGGTTTGGGTGGGGAGAAGGCATCTAAGGGAAGAAGATGATAGTGGTGATTCTCATGATGACCCACAATATGAAGTTGGTAAAGGGTTTGAAGAAGATGAGGGAAATGTAGGACGCAAAGATTTATTGAGACCCTTGTGGCAATTTGTAACAAAAGTTGAGGAGGGGAAAGGTGGTGGAAGCATTAAATTTGTATGTCCTCATGACTGTCATGATGGAAAACCTTATGCCGATTCATATAATCGTCTAAGGAGGCATCTTTGTGGTGTAATGGAGAGTGATGACAAGAAGGGGTCCACTGGGATCACAGTTTCCCCTAATATATCCAAGGAGCAGAGACAAAAATATATAAAGATAGAGGAAGTTGCACAAAAAAAGTATGGTAAAAAACAAAAGCTTCAATCTGATGCCTCATCTAGATTTGGTGGCAACACATCTCCATCTCATCGTGGTTCTGGAACCTTTGGATCTAGAAGAATAATAGCAAATTTCCTTGATATTGGAGGTAGGGATGAGGTGGATGCAAAAGTGGCCCGGTTTCTCTATGCTTGTGGTATCCCATTCAATGTGCTTCGCTCCCCTTATTGGCACGATCTTGTCAAGGCAATCAACGAAGCCCCTAAAGGATACAAGAGCCCTAGCTATGAGAATGATAGAACTGTGTTACTTAACAGGGRAAAAGCAAAAAATCAAAGAGCTCTAACACGGTTTACAGATGAATGGTCAGACATTAGGGTATCTATTGTATCAGATGGGTGGACAAATGTTAGAAACCAACATTTGATCAATGTTCTTGGTGCTTCTGCTAGCGGTGCAATGTTTCTTGCAGCACATGACTCCTCTTCAATTATTGCATCTTCCCAAAACATTTCAGATCTCCTCTTGAAAACAATTAATGATGTTGGTCCTTCTAATGTGATTCAAGTAATCACTAATAATGCAGCAAATTGTAAGGGAGCAGGTAAAATCATTGAGCGAGCTCATCCACACATCTTTTGGTCTCGGTGTTTGGTGCACACCTTGAACCTTTTGATGCATGATATTGTCAAGCATAGAGAATGTGGATGGATTAATCAGTTGTACAAGAGAGGGAAGCAACTCATCAAATTTATCACCAGGCATTCAAGGGTCAATTACTTCTACAACACTCACTCTAGGTTGCAGAGACTTAAGATTGCAAACACTAGATTTGCTAGCTATTACCTCACCTTTTGGTGCCTGATGAAGGTGAGACAAGTTTTAGGTGCTATGGTGATGAGTGATGCATGGGATGAATTGAGCAATGATAGAGAAGGTGCAACAACAGTGAAGGAGACAGTCCTTGACAGTCAGTTTTGGTCACAGGATCGGTTTGTTTTGCAATTCACCAAGCCAATTTATCACATGATCAAGTTTGCAGGTTCAGATCGGCCAATCATTGGGGAGGTGTATGAGCAAATGGATAGCATGCTAGGGCAGATTAAAGGCATTGTTGAGCCTAGAGACGTCAACCTCTATAATCATATTCGTGTAGAGGTGGAAAAATGGTGGGAAATGCTAAATATTCCACTACATGCCTTAGAATATGTGCTAACACCTAAATACTATCATGTATCATGGCTTTCATCACCAGCACCTGGTGGTGGGACCAAGAAAAGACCACACCAAGACCCAGAGGTTCAAGCAGGATATATGAAAGCATTAGATAAACTCATCCCGAACGAGGAGTGTGACAACATAAGGAGACAATTGAGCCATTACATCCTTCGCAATGGTACCTTTGGGACCAACCATGCAATTAGAGATCGAGGGAATCTGAGTTCTCTTGAGTGGTGGAACATGCATGGCGGTACTGCCCCACAGCTACAACGTTTGGCAACACGGGTGCTTTCACAGGTGGTGAACACTTTCATCCATAGCGTTAAAAGGAACAAGTTGAATGTAAGTCGGGCAGAGAGCTTGGTCTATGTTCATTACAACTTGCAATTGTTGTCCCAGTAATGTGAGGAGGCACAGATGGATCAAAACTTGAGACGTTGGGACAACAATCTGGTGGAGGATGGAGTATTGCTTTTAGAGCAATTGGAGAGTGTTCTTTTGGACGATGATGATCATGTTGAGATGCCACCCTCATCCAGTGCCAGGGTCCCCATGTCCAGGATTCCAGCTATAGCAGTAGGGGCTTCATCTTCAGCTCCGCCGCAGCCGTCTGCATCTACTTTTGCACTACCACCACGTGGAGGCCCACGCAGTACCGCAGTGGTGGAAGAAGGATGGGATAGTTGTTTACAATTTGATGATTCTCCTTTTTCATTACTTTATATGTCATAGTATATAGATGATAAATTCATAGTATTTGGCAACTAGCTCAAACTTCAGTTTAATCTTTAAACTTTAAACTTTATTGTTTTGGACCTTTCGGTCTTCATACTTCAGTGTAGATGGCCTATTTTGTAAACATAACTATTTGGTCATGACTCATGTTATTGTTGACAGTTTTTGGATGTATGATTTCATTTCATAAGTTTATGGTCTACTTTCTACAATTGCTAGAATCTAGAATCTAGATGGTTGATGCTCAAATGATTAATCATTGATGAACTATGTAGTATGGATGCCATTTCTATCTATATTGATGTACAAATATGCATGTTTTCATACATTCTGCAGCTAATTTGTCTTTCTACATATTTTTTTGAATATAAATGCAATATATATAAAAAATTATATATATATATATAACAAGCGCTTCGCTTCCAAGGATTTTTGGAAAATGACGCTCCCGCTTCCTAAAATGCTCCCGCTTCGTGCAACACTGGTTGATACTGAGAGCACATTCCTTATGAGTTCTAGCACCTATAGTACATTCATCACTCTCAACATGTCTCCTGACTCCATCTGGAATGGCACTGTCCCAAATCCCTTTACTGCATGCTTGGTGCCCATACCAAGTTGCACATGCATGTTTGAGTCTGACTATGTAAAGCTCTCGAACAGCTCTCGTTCTCCTATCATATGACATCTGGCTCCACTATGTAGCAGCCACACACCAGTTAATATGGTGTCTGACGAAAGATGGGAAACAAGTAAGAGTTCCTGCTCAAACTTCCTGGCAAACTCATCTGCTTGAGCCTTTGCCGACGCAACTACCTCTGGTTTTGTCTTGTTTCTGCCCTTCTTCCACTCTGAACACTGTGAACCATAGTGTCCCTTCTTATGATAGTGAAAACACTTGACCTTACTTAAGTCCTTCCTTGTGCTAGCTGATGAAGATGAATCTCCACCCGTGTTCATCCTGACCTTCCCCTTGCCCTTCTTTCCCTAACTGGCAAGTGCAAGGTTCTCCACATAACCATCCTCCTGCAGGCTTTCCAGAGCCTCTCAACAAGTCTCCTCCTGGATCCAATCATCCCACAACCGCCCGAAGTCTGGAAGCTTCTCTCGAGCACAGATGCCTTCGATGAACACCCTCACTAACATCACATCTATCACTGTCTCGTCGACTATCCCCTGTTGATTACGAACTTGTGTGATCCCAGTGAGATAACTGGTCACTAAATCACTCTTAAACATCTTGGTGTTCCTAAGTTGGTCCCTCAATACCATCTTTCGGTTCTCGTTATTACTTTGAAACAAATTTTTCGAAGTAGAGAACATCACATTGGCTGCCTTTTTCTCAAATAGGTGAGGTATAAGATGATCCCTCACCGAATCTAAAGACCATCCACATTGCCTTGGCCTCCCTTGCCTCATACTTGACTAGCTCCGCAAGATCTTTCGGCGCAATCACTACGGTCTCTGCATGACTCCACAGTTCTTTCTCCCATAAGAGAAACATGATACGTGCTTTCCACAAAAGAAAGTTAGAGGCACCCTCCAACCGGTCTTCATACATCAACCTGACCGCTGCCATCTCCAAGATTTGATCTGAAAAACACTGAAAAATGTGTCTAGTCCCTCAAGCACGAAAACCAAAAAAAATTATGGTTGCCCGAATCCCACTGCCCGGACCTACTGCCCACTGCTCAAACCCCTGCCCGGGGCTACCCGCAACCTTTTGTTGTTGCTCGGGGTTCCCGATTGCTGCCCAAGCCCTTCTCGACGTTGTTCGGCTATTTTTTGGGTTGCTCGAGCCCTCCTCAGTTGCCCAGTGGCTTGCTCGTTGTCCTGCAGTGCCTTATCAACTATGTAGTTGTTGGTAGTGGTGGCTAGCCCCCTTGTTGGCTCGACCTGCTGCTTCCCCACGCACGGCCTGTTGTTGCAACTTCAGCTCTGACTCTTCGTGCGGCGGCTTGCTTCGGTGGTTGCTGCAATGGTTGTTGGCCCGCGTCCTAGCTCCTCCGCTCATGTCCGCTTACTTTACAGCTCAAGCACGCACCTACCTTCACCTTGCGCCAGCCACTCTTCCTCACACAGACCTATAGGTTGGTGGTTGGCTAGTTGTCAATTGCACGTCCTGTGCAGAACTTGCAACCTTCACGATTGCTCCACATTGTTAAAATTAAGCAATTGCAAGAGCCATTCTCCGAGAGGATGGCAAAGACCCTAGCTGAGATCTAGGACCCCCAGTACACTCCTGGGGTTCTTGGTCTAGGAACAAGCAGTTAGAGCCATGGAAAAAGACCCTAGTGAGGGCCCCCAGTATATTGATGGGGTTCTTGGTCAGGGTCCAAGCAGTTTGATGATATAAGTCCCTAGATGTGTTCTAGGGCCCCTGGATGTGTTCCAGGGAATCCTTGCTCGGTGCTTGGATTGATCCTTGGTTGTGTACCTTGGTGTATAAGACCCTAGTGGTGATCTAGGGCGCCCTGACACGTTTTGGGGTATCCTAGTTTGGGACCAGGCAGTTCTTGGTTAAGTACCAAGCCGAGATGATGTGTGATCTTCTTCTCTCCCAGGATGGTCCATGAGACCTAGGAGCAGTTAAGAAGAAAGACATGATCACATCATTGACCTTCCTCTTATGTTGGGATGATAAAAGCTTATAAGTTATCATGAGACTTATGTGGACATTTTGCCATTGAAGAAGAACCCCTCTTGACTTTGTCTTGTTATTGTTGTATTCCCTTGCTTGAGCCCCGTCCTACTTAATGTTTATGTGGTTTTGGTCTTTGCTAGCCGCCTTGACTTGTTGACTTTCTAATTAATATTTTATGATTAAAATATTAATTATTTATTTTGTTTAATTGTTGGGTTTTTAATCTAACCCTAAAATTAGGGCTCATTTGTAAACCCTAGCCTACCCACCTAAACTATAAATAAAAGACCTCTCCCCTCACTCTCTCATTCATTCTTCTCCCTCCAAATCATTCTCTTGGTCTGAAATTGTCGTTGCGGCTCCTTGTTTCAATTTCTGGTTAGGGTGCGAGCTCCTTGGATCTCTTATCTGCTTGTTGATTAGGGTGTGGCCTCCTTGGACAGTTTGCTTGTTGATTAGGGTGTGTCCTCCTTGCACAATTTGCTTGTTGGTTAGGGTGTCGCCTCCTTGGACAGTTTGCTTGTTGATTAGGTTCTCTTGCTAAGTTACGGTGCGGACTCCTCTTTGGACAGCTCTCTTGCTGGGTTAAGGGTGCAGACAGCTCTCTTGCTGATTTTGTGGTGCGGCTCCCTCCTTGGACAGTTTCCTTTGCTGGTATAGGCTGCGGCCCCCTTCCTCTCCACCTTTCCAAGCCTGTCGCTACCTTCTTGTGCCACTTGTTGCTACCGCTATGTCTTTTCTAGTCTGCTCCTGATATCTTTGTGTTGTCGTTGTCACTTGTGCATGATACCTATTCTACAGCCTTTAGGGTTTGTTGAGACAGCCCTAAATCTACTACCAAAAACTGCCTATTGTTGTAGCAGTCCCTCTTCTTGGACAGAATTTTGTTAGGGATGCTAGTGGCTTCTTTTCAACCTCTAGATTGGACAGATATGTCTTTGTTTCAGCCCTGTACTTGATGAGTGGTATGCTGGTTGGTTTTCTGTTATCTACCTAAAGTTCTTCTTGGCAAAATTGTTCAAAAATATCATGATGAGATCTACCCCTGAGGGTTTGATCCATGACCATTATAGCTTTTTCTGAGCATACAGAAAAGAGGACAACAGCAAGCACATCAGGTAAATTTGTTCTTTGTTTTTTGAATTTTCTAAGATAATGTTCAGTTCTATTCCTTGTTTTTGCTAATGTAATGTTCATATCTGTTCTTTGTTTGTGTTAAGGTAATGTTCAGATCCATTGTATTATTTTTGTTATTGTTTTACATCAGAATTTGTGAATATATTGTTGATCCAAAACTACAGTAGTAAATAAAATTAAAAGATATTTATGTTTCTAGTTTGCCCTTAAATTTCTAACACACATGCCTTGCTCTGGCTTCACGCCTCAGTCATCAACTCAATCCACTCACACAGCAGGTGGTGGCTGCACTTTCTATAGTCCGATCTCTCTTTCAGCAACCTCAGTCCAATCCACAAATCACTCAGCGTATCCACACAGTCGTCACATCAACTCATAACCTCCACGCGGATGGAGTTCAGCACACCACACACAGCAACCCGATCCACAGCACATCCAATCCATGCATTGTACAAATCATACAACGGTTGTACAATCTGTACGGCTGTACAATTCCTTTTTTTTATTTCTTCTTTCTGGGTTTAATTTTTACCCTGCAACTCCTGCAGACAAAATTAATTCTTTCTTGCACTGCAAATTCAAGATCTGTGCAAACTGGCTTCCCTTCAGAGACCAAACTTTGATACCATGTTAATTTTTTGTAACCCAGCACCGGCAAATAATTCCAAATAAAACCGATTTATTGAATAAAAGCACGGTATAGTTATTTAACGAAACATACAGCAGAAGCAAATAACACAAATTGCACAAGAGATTTCTGGGTAAATAACCCCTGGAAAAACCCTGAAGGGAAAACCAGTACAATGAGATTTATTATTATTATTCTAGGCTCTCATCCCGGGATAATGGTCCACCTGAGGAATACAAAACAATAGATAGTCAAGCCTTACAAACCTCAAGATCAGTCCTTCAATCATGTTGGCTGGTTGCTATCTCCCTTGCTACCCCTTTGCTCCTTTCCTCAACCCCTACCCTACACACTTGGATGAATGTCCTTCACCCAATCAATGAGAGCTCAATCTCTCACCCTGTGTATATTTGTTGTGCCTCATCCTTTCACAAAGGCTACCTTTTATAACCTTGAGTTTACCCTAAGTCCAAAACCCTAGATTAAATCTCACCTTCACTTTAGATCCAACGGCTACGACTTAATTTAATTACTAATGTCAAATACTTAGGCATTTAATTAAATTAAACTCACATTGATACAAAAGTACATTCACTTTATTAATCACTTAATAAAATGAATCTCCCAAGGTTTTGAGAGGCATTAAGGACGACTCCCATGTGTTTGTTAGACACAAACCCACATGGAAGTACATGTCTGATGCTACCAAAACATCAAGAGTTTGTCACTTGTTATGAAGGTTGTTTTAGCTCTCTTCTTAATCTGAAATTTCTGCAATAAATATCTTATAAACAGATTTGAATCGAGTCATTTGCTTCTTTAATGAAAGTTTGTTGAGTTTCATAGCATAATCTTAAATTTACTTGCAATTGTTTAGCCTTGTGTTGCATTGGTTAATCTTTAAGTCTAATTGGAGATCTGATTTAAGTAGTAAATTCAAGAACATTAATCATAAACATTAAATCAGATAAGAACATAAACACTAAGTTCTTTCTTACCCCCACTTCATACTGAAGAAATTTGAGGATCCTATAGGTTGTCTAACAGGTCTGTCCTTGACCAAGTTAGGCACGGTTTTCAAGGTAAGTTTTATGACTGTTTTCTTGCTGTTTATGGCAGCCAACAAATCTGAACTTTCATCCCTTTGAATCTGCCAGATAGGAAGTGATTTACTGCCCTTTTGTAGATGATGTTTTAAGGTTTTAATTAGGAGGTTTTTGCTGTCCAAATTAGCACACATATAAAACTCCACAAAAACAGTAAATACCCTCTAGGATCTTTACACCTAAAAGCTGAAATAAAAGAATGCAAACCACAAGATCTTTACACAAGTATTTTTGGTCAACATGACCATGGAAAAACCCCCATGGGGAAAACCAGTTGGAAGAGAAATTTTATTATGGAGATCTCATGCAAAATAACAAAGAGGAAATACACAAGAAGAACCTAATACATATACTTGCTTTTCTCAAGCTTAGCAATGGAGTTCCTCTTGGAATATACGCCTCCCTTGAAGAATGCACCCCTCTTTCCTTGTGCCTGCTAGATGAAGAATCCTTGCACCCTTTGCCTTGGAGCGCTTCTCCTCAAGCTCTTGCTCTGGCCTGCTAGTGTGTGCCCTTAATCCAATAAGTGCACCCCTCACTCAAGCTTTGCGCCCTTTGCCTTGGTGCGCTTCTCCTCGAGCTCTTGCTCTTGCCTGCTAGTGTGTACCCTTAATCCAATAAGTGCACCCCTCACTCAAGCTTTGCGCCCTTGCCTGCTAGTGTGCACCCTTACTCCAATGAGTGCTCCCCTCACTCAAGCTTTGCGCCCCTCCACAAGCTTGCGCCCTCTCTTCGCAAGATGGCGCCTTCAAGCTTCCTTGCACCCTTGCCTCTCACAAGTGCGCCCTTTCTCTCCACAAAACCCTTCTTCTCTTCTCCTCTCCTTCACTCTAATCTCCAAATGAACAATCAATGTCCTTTTGCCCCTTTTCCCTCCTTTAGCCTCATCCTTAGGCTAACCTAGGAAATCAATGGCCAAGATTAGATCTAGGCCAAACTCCAATCAATGGTGGAGATTAAATCTCCAAAATGACTTAAGTCTCCTAAGTCACTTTATGTTATTAAAGCTAAGTTGTAGGAAACGGCCCCCTGGGTGTCGTACCAGTACTCGAAACCTGCCGAAACTCCACTAAAACGTCGTCGATCGTACCATACAACGTTTCCCGATTTGGAAATGTCGCATGGTACGGCCGACGGCGTTTCGGTAGAGTTTCGGCCTGTATGACAGTCATTTCGCCAGAGTTTTTCTTGTTTGCGGGCCTGGCCAAGAGGGTCGTGGGTCCCTTTGGTGGCAAAAAATACCCTCGTTAACCACTAATAAACATTTTAAATTTGTCCAAACAACATCACCATTTCACCCACCCTATTAATTAATGGTGGGTGAAATTTATCTTTCATTTTCATCCTTTTACTTAAATTTTTAACATTACCAATTAATTGTTTTAGGATGTTTGAGAGTGGTTCGAACTTCATTGGACTTCGTATGCAGAAAGTAGAATTTTAGGTCTCATTCAAAATTCAGCAGACTTAATGGTTTTCAGGATTTCAAGATTGGCAGGATTACAACGTTTCCACTGGATTGTATCATGTGTAAGGGTATGGAACTGGCATTTAATCAAGAGCATCAAGCCCTCTATGTACCTCGATGTCCATCGATTAACATTTTTGGGGTTGATCCAAGTGTCCTCATGCAAGGCATTACACCTATAGCTCCATGCCACATGTCTTAGACATGGTTTGCTTTCTAAAATATCATTTATGTGTATCATTATTTTTTCTTGCAAGATAATGTGTTATTTAGTATATATATATATACGACGTTTCCCCCGACATGTCCCCTGACGTTTCCATTTTTGGAGGGTCGCGTTCCCTGATGTACCCGTTTCAGAAACTTCCAGACGTTTCCACGTTTTGTGCAACTTAGTATTAAAGCCACTTTGTGACTTAAGTGAAATAAAGACACCTTGACTTTATAACATAAAGTAAAGTGGTGAGGGTCAAATATTTCCCCCCTAGAGTTAGACACTCAATAACTCAAGGGTACCACTTTTCAAGGTACCCAAATCTCAACACATACTATAACACATTCAGCTTAGTTGACCTTAGGAAAGCCCCCTTTGACTAGGACCATCTGTAGTCTAAAGTAAGAAAGGCAAAGCCACTAAGGTAACAATGGTGGCTTGCCTACAATTGCCCTTGGGGTCTCATCCTTGTGCTTAGGACTTTTACACCTAGTGAGAACCAGGGAGGTAACACGGAGAAAGTAAATTTTGTATTGTAATGACTCCTCTTTGTGGCCCCCTAAACAACTCAAGCGGGGGTGTTGGAATTATTAGTGTAATTTGTACATGTGATCGCAACCCATTCATATGTATCATTATATGCCTAAGGCCATATATTATTCCATTTATCGTATACTAGGTTTGTGGTTAAGGCCGACCTAGTCAAATATGACATGTAGGCTCCATAACCCTCTTGGGTTGTGTGCCCTTGTTATGTCAACCCATAACCCCTCTTAGGAGGATGCTTCACTTGAAAATAAGTGCCCTTGGGCTTATTTTCAAGTGCCTTTGGGCTTTCCATTTTTCTCTTGTGATTGGCATTTTTCCTTGGGGCCCCTTATGCATTTATGTTTTCAACACACTTGTGATTGGCATTTTCTCTTGGACACATTTCTGCATTTCTGTTTTCAGCACACATGTGATTGGCATTTGCACTCTCTCTAGTACACTGGACATATCTCTCTCTAAACTTGTGAGGAGGTTATTTCAAAATTTTGGTCGGATATGGTTCAATTGATTCTCTTGTTGACCCTTGTAAATCTCAACATTACAATCAATTCTATCTAACTTAAGTTCAATACTTGTTAGATTAAAACAAATCCACGTTCCATTTACTGAGTGCTCCTAACATTTACACCCTCTTCTTAGCAGGATCTTAGCTTAATTTTTCAAGAATATCAAAGAATAGAGAACTAAGTTTCCTAATTTTAAATTTTTCCAAGGAGAACATCACAGCGAAACCCAAGTGATGCTTCCCCACATTCATGGAAGGCATCCCTAACAGACCTTTCAGCATAGACTAGAGCACCTAACCCATGGGGATTCAAACCAAGCCTCTACTGGCATGGAACTACCCAGATGCCCAACAACATTGGTGACAACTGGTTCAGCCAACCCCTTGGGCTAGACAACTAAGTTTCTTATTTGCAAGTGATTTTCTAATTCTGATGAATTCCATTCTATGAATAATCTCTTTGACTATAGATACAAAATTTAAAAGTGCTCATGTTTTCTCTTAATTCACAATAACAAATTCTAGAAATGCAATCCAAGTATAAAAGTTCAATTTTTCCCAGAATGATAGGAGAGAGATCTCCATATAATCCAGCTAACATTTTAAATGATGATGGTTTTTTAATATAAAAATATACTAGACTTAAAATAAATATGTTTTCTTTCAATTTCTTCCAGTTCTTCAAAAAATAAAGAAGGAATTTTTTTTACAGTTTTATAACGAATGGAATTGTACAAGTGAATATAATTAAAACACAAGAAAGCGGACCTATGGGTTGCGGCTAGGTTTCTCCTAGCCGCAGCCCGCAATGCAGCTTCCGCCACAGCCCGAATATGCAACATCCTAGCCGCAGCCCGAAGAACTTGGCTCTCTTTGCCGCAGCCCGATCTGGTTTATTCCGGCGTCCTTGTCCTGTTTTTTACCTGGATCGCGTAGTGGTAAAGGTGGTTCCGTTTTCCGGTGTTTTTTGTCTGTTGCTGCAGCTGTTTTGGGCTTAGTCTTGGCATTTTCTTCCGCGCTTTTGCAATTTGATGGGAGGTGGATCCAGTTCTGTGGTTTCTGCCTCGTTTTAGGCAGTCGGATCTTCTTCTTCCCTGTCCTCCAGGGGTTCCCTTGCTACCTAAGGCCCTCTGCGCGCACGAAGGTTTTGTTTCCTGGTTCTGTGTAGTTAGATGGGCGCGGATCTGGTTGATCTCTCTTTTTCTTGCCACTCTCCCTGGGGCTAGGTTCTGGCCTCGTCTTCCATCAGGTCTTCTGCTGTCGACCGTTCTTGCGTGGATGATTTTGCTTGGTTCTACTGCTTCGGTC
>ML780085.1:503167-523704 GCA_009831015.1 Picea engelmannii | reverse complement strand
GGTTTTCTTCCCTTGTTGAGAAGGGTTTCCCAGGATACTTCTTGTGTTCTTGTGCATGGTGTTTCTTATTGTGATCTTGGTTGCTGCAACATTATTGTCTATGGTGAAGTTAAATGCTAAAATGGAATGAACTTCATGCTTAACCTAGCTTATTGAGAAATCAACAGAGAAAACACCAATGGCAACCTAAAAGGGAACCAACAGTAGCCTAGGAGGCGGCGACAGCCTAGAAGGAGCAGCGGCAGGCTGGAGAAGACCCTTAGGGTCTACAAAAGAGGGTCGCACCCAATACCAACCACCAAGAAGAGGTCTAATCTACTAAGGAGGGAGCCGTAGCACAGTTCCAGACCAAAAGAAGAGGCCGCGCACTAAAAAGACAGCAAGAGAAGAGGGCCGCAATACTTAGACAGTAAGAGGAAGGGGTCGCTCCACCTTAACCAGCAAGAGAAGACCAGAACTAGGGCAGCCATACCCTTACACCAACACAAGAAGCTCCAAATCAGCAAGAGAGAGAAAACCCAAGGAGGCCGCACCACAAAGACCAAACTAAAGAAGAGTAGCCGCAGCAAATTTCAGATCATGAGAAGTGTAGGAAGAAAAAATGTAAATATGAGAGGTAGGGGTAAGGTTCTTTTCATAGTTTAGGAAGGGGTTAGGGTTAATTAAATTAACCCTACCTTTTAGGGTTAATTAAAACCCAATTAAAACAAAATAAAAAATAATTAATATTTTAATTAATAAAATATTAATTATAAAGTCAACAAGTCAAAGTGACTAGAAAAGACCAACACCACAATAAACATTAAGAAGGACGTGGCCTAAGCAAGGGGAGGCAACAAGACAAAGTCAAAGGGGTCTTCTTCAATGGCAAGATGTCCACATAAGTCTCATGATAACTTATAAGCTTTTATCATCCCAGCATAAGAGGAATGTCATTGATGTGATCATGTCCTTCTTAACTGCTCCTAGGTCTCATGGACCATCCCGGGAGAGAAGAAGATCACACATCATCTCGTCTTGGCATTTAACCAAGAACCACCTAGTCCCAAGCCACGATACCCCATAACACATCTGGGGGCCCTAGATCACCACTAGGGTCTTATCCATCAAGGTACACAACCAAGGATCAATGCAAACAAGGATTCCCTGGAACACATCCAGGGGCCCTCGAGCACATCTAGGGAATTATCTCCACCAAGGTACACAACCAAGGATCAATCCAAACAAGGATTCCCTGGAACACATCCAGGGGCCCTAGAACACATCTAGGGACTTATATCCACCAAGGATCAATCCAAGCACCGAGCAAGGATTCCCTGGAACACATCCAAGGGCCCTAGAACACATCCAGGGGCTTACTTCATCAAACTGCTTGGTCCTTGACCAAGAACCCCAGCAATACATTGGGGGGCCTCACTAGGGTCTTTTGCCATGGCTCTAACTGCTTGGTCCCAGACCAAGAACCCCACGAGTGCACTAGGGGCCCTAGATCTCAGCTAGGGTCTTATGCCATCTTCCCGGAGAATGGCTCTTGCAGCTACTTAAATTTAACACAAATCTTACAGCTAGCAAGCAGAATGCTCTTCCTTCAACAATAGCGCATGAGATGCACTCGAGGTAGGGCCAATCCAACATCCTAGCGGTGTCCTTCGGACTTTCACACTGCAATTCTCAAGCCTAGTGAGAAGGGGCCGAGATCCACCTACGTTGCCTCTGGTGCAATGTCGTCAACTTCCTCCACCCTTTCTTCCTTTGTGTGGAGAAATCCAAAAATACTCTAATACCTTGAAGACGTAGTGGGTTGCACTAGAGAATGGCAACTTTTGGAATCAAGAAGCAATCTATCAATTCAATGTCCCATGGTTGTCTTTGCAAAAGTTGTAGGCCTGGATTGAGGCATCAAAGGGATTCTTTCTCTTGGATCTTGTGACCATCTGTCTTGCCTCCGAAGTTTTTTTTTGCTCGAGTTTGGCTCTTTCTATGATCAACTAGAAATGGTGAAGTGGGGGCTATGGTTCATAGGAGGACTAAGCCTCTTCATGTGGACATGGAAACTTAAGGTTCTTTCCTTGGTTCTGCTATGGGTTTGATAAACAAACCTTCCTCTAGAATTTCTAAGTTCCAGTGCCTTGGACGTTATTGGCAATGTGCTCAAAAGCTCCATGTCTCTTTGCCCAATTGCAACAACAAAATCTGCAACTACCTTTGTACGCCTTTGTATATACCTCAACTTGAGTGAAAGAATCCCAAATATAATAGTGTTATGTTATGGTGATGACCAATGGATGTGAGTGGACTATGAACATATTGTGTTTTGGTGCAAGATGTGTTTCGAACATGAACACATGGTGACGTCATGCCCAAATGCAAAGGATCGTTAGCAATATAAAGAAACTCCCTAGACATCGTCTCAATGGAAGAAGGTCACAAGTTCTCCCAACATGGTGGATCACTCCAAACCCCATCAAAACACTATTGCGGCTACTTAGGTAGTTGTTTCTAACCTTTCCCGAAATTCCAAGTCCTTTGTCATCCTCCTTGGGATGAGGGCATCACTTGCAATTCTCAACAGGACTCCTCGAGATCCTTAGATGTGACGGACTCCTCCCTTGGGGCTAGCAAAAGGAGGTATGAATCAAACCCTTTTGACCAAAAGGTGATGCAACAGAATCCCTTGATGTGGACAATAAGCAATTGATGCTCATCAATGGCACTACTAACCTTCATGACGCCATTGTCTAGACAAATGTCAAAAGGTGGAAAGGAAAAAAGAGGAAAACGAGGTGTAACTTGATCTCCCTGTATGTTGGTTAGTCTTGTTTAAGATTATGTTTTTATTGTAAGGGTGGCCCACTCTTATAATCTTTTGTGGTGGTTACATGTGCAACCCACTCTTTTTTGTATAATGCCATGTATATCATGTCCTATTAACAATCAAAGGAAGATTTATTTCAAAAAATTAGGATAAGATACAATAAGATAAGATAATGTTATTAATGTCCAACGAATGACCACAAAAGTAGGTCAATGGGACTGTAAACCACAACAAGTGTGAGTACAATGTGGGAGTGCAAGCACAGCGCCTAAAAAAATGTCGAAAATAACATAAAGAAACAAACAAAAGAAACCTACAGTATTACAACCTGTGTAATTGGCAGTGACAAAAGTGCAGTGTTCCAAAATATAAGTATCTCTGAGAGAGGTCTAACGATGCGACTGTCAAGGTCTCCCGAATCTTATGGTCGAGAACGAGGGGGCGAACTGGGCATTGGTTCATTGTCTAAGTCCTTAGAAAAAATAGGGGGGTTTGGTTGTATGATCCTAGGGGGATACTCCTAGCATCCAAGGCTGAAGGAAAGAAACTCTGGATAGATCTCTAGCGATTCCTCTGAATTTGGGAGGTAGTATGATGAACAGTAGGTGCCCTACTCTAGATCCATCTAGAGTCGATCTCACTAACTCTTTGAGGGTGTATGGATTGGTGTACAGTTTAGCACCTCTGAACGGATCGCAATGATAACGATCTGTCTCCCAGAGAGGGAGGTTAACGAGACACACAAGCATAGAATATAGAAATTCACAAGGATAACATATATTTGATAATAATGAAAGTTATGATTTACAAGAGCTCTAGTGACAGTACAAGTACTCATTCACTAGTCAAAAGGTTGAAGGGTTATGACCCTTGGTGATTACTTACTATATCTATTATTATGTAATGTATTAGAATAACTACATGTATATTTATGTACATTACATGTCTTTCCCTTTAAGAGATGCTTTGTCCTCAAAGCATAGTTAGGAGAAAGGTATGTCTTTGTCTCAAATTGAATTTTCTTCGCTAATGTTGTGTTGATTAAGATAATAAGATAGTAAGATAAGATAATTTTATTTATGTTCAAAAAATGACCACAAAAGAAGGTCAATGGGATTGTTGGATACAATGATGTTATTAAAAAGTGAGATCATCAAAATGGCTCCTATAAAAAGCAAGAAGCAGAAAGTAAACTATCTATTTAATGTAAGGACTAAAAAACCCTAGAATCCAAAAGCAGGTCGTTGCTCTAGGAGAAGAACAATGGGGATGGATCCAAGAACTGGATTACAAATAAATAACAATGCAAGTGAATCATGGTCCAAGATATCCATCTCTCCTAACATCCGAGGCTAAATGGAGAAAACTCAATATAGAAGGTTGTCTAAAGGAAGAGCTAGAGGAGGATCTAGACTGTGCAATGGGTTGTTGTCTAGAGGACACCTGCCGTTGAGGCCTAGATGATCTCCTCTAGCTGTTGGTACAAGATCTAGACTAGCAATGTTGTTGAGCTCTCTAGGACATAGGTGTGGTCCCTCAAGTCCGCATTGATCAAGAATAAAAGGCAATGCTACTATTGATTTGTCTCTTGGTGCCTCTAGTTGATGGGAGCATTGTAAAGAAGGAAGAAACATACTAGAACTGGTCTAGGAGGAGGTTGTAGAGCCTGGGAGTAGAGCTTGAGGGCCTCTTGCATACACAAGGCTAGGCATCTCTAGTCAAAGTACCTAAAGAAGTTGGAGGGCGTATTGGCCCTCTAAAAAGACAATGGAACCTCCCTTAGATCTCGTAGTATATGGGGCAATGGAAGATAAAAGTGCTCCTCTGTCTCAATCTCCCGAAGATGGCACAGCTAGCAAATCTTATATGCCCAGTCAATCTCATGATACACCTCCACCCAACATCTATGAGAACCCACTCGAAATTGGCCAATTGGTGTACGAAGAGCATGTGCAAAATGGCGAAGAGTGTACGAGGGTTGGGCAATGAGTCCATCCCACACCTCTATGAAGTGTTTACTATAGAAAGCCATCTTTGGACACAATCCACCTTGTTTATTGGTCCAAGTGCACTACACGAACTGCCTATAAATGTCGTTGTGGATAATCCTATTCAACTCCTAGCTAGTAGCTAACAGATGTCCAAGAGAATCCAAGGAGTATATGAAACAAGGAAAACAATCCAATGAAATACCCACATACTACAAGAGATCCAAGACCCCCACAAACCAGCATTGAGCCTGTCTAGAGGGACTAGCTAAGGCAATTGTCTTCAATGAACAGTAGGCCAAATACATATACTTGTCACGCCCCTTCATTGAGTCAACGAAACTTTGAAACCGATGCAGAAGTGAGACTAGGCTAAACACAGTCTCAATCCAAAAAGGTCAAGCATCAAACTCTGCAAGAATGATGGGCTAAGGAACTATCTACTTACATCTAATGATGTGTTAGAGAAGGAGTTACACTCACTCCGCAAAAGCCCAATCATACTCAAGCAAACAAGGCCCCCAAACCTTTGAACCATAAAGTGGTCTGGGTCGAAAGAGGGTGTCCATGAGAAACATCTTAGATGGTAAGTCCTAGAAATGGTGCCTAAAACACAATCTCTCAAGAGGGGCTAGGGATCCATAACCCTTTTTTACTTGCAACTGAAGGGCATGTCGCAGACTAAAGCAAGGCTCTAAAAATTGCACCAACAATTGTAGGCATTGGTGATCTCAATCTCCTCCATTCTAAGTAAAGAGAGGTCATTTGAAAGCACCTTCTTCAACTCATTGAAGATCGTAACCTTGGTTTCACCCAGGCTAACTGTCAATTGTCGGAGGCCACAGAAAAGTGCCAAATCATTTGGCTATATCTCTGTAGGCCCTTCGATGTTGAGGCCACAAGGACGACTTTATCAATGGAGAGCAGGATAAATATCAACACCTAGTGAAGTAGTCACCCATCGCCATTCTAGATATGATCATGTAGGAAGGACTCCAACTCGTCTATATAGATCCCAAATAAGGTGGGGGATAGGGAGCATTACCTGTTTGACCCTAATGGTACCGATACACTCAAACACCCCATGAACAGTGCGGAGATTACCAAGAATCGACTCTTATAGGCGCATGATGGCAGTGAGTGGAATCCAAGAGATGTCAATGTCTTTGAGCCTCTGAAATAGAGCCTCACGAGGAACAAAATCAAAAGCTTTCTAAAAGTCTATAAAATAGCAATAGAATTTCAAAGAGCAATGTCATGCCTACTCAACAATGGCTCGAAGTGTAAGTATGTGATCTATGGTATGATGTACAGGTCCAAATCGTGCTTGTTCCTTAGCTCTACGTGTCTCCTCTCAAGCTACCTAGAAAGCTTCATATGGAGAACTATAGCATAGAGCTTTAAGAAAGTACAAACAAAATGGTTGAACAAATTAGCCAAGTGATCATCCAGAGCATGAAGACCATGCTTGAAGAGTTCTGCCTAGAACCCCTCATTCGCAGTTTTGTTGGTATTCATCACCCAAAACTTCTCCTTAATGTCTTGGTATGAAAATAAGTAATGAGAGGTCCAGAGGGGAAGTAACCTGAATCAATAGTTGCCCAGGTTCATCCTATTGGGTGGAGGTATGCGAGAATATGGAACATGGATCTAGATCAATTGGGAGAGGGGAATGGTTGGGGAAGATGGTGCTCTAGAGGCATTTGGGGGAATGGATGAGGAAACCACACAATTTACGCCTCCTTTGTGAGATGAAGAGGTGTTTCCTATGGCAACGGAGACGAGAGTAGGAGGCTTTCAAGCGAGTATAGGAGAGGTGATTATGTGAGAATGCATGTCAAAGTTGGCTATGGAGTGTCTTGCAGTCCTCGTCATACAATCGATTCGTGGGGCATGTTCGAGGGTTAGAGGAATGGGAGGTGGAGCAGGTGACATGGGAATAAGACTTGAGAATTGTTTCCCAAACAGTGGACAAGAGACAAGGGTATTTGGCAAAGGTAAATTAGAGAGAGGAGAACTGAGATTTGAAGGGGAGCATCTAGCGGAAGTGAGATGAGAAAGTATCAAGGTGCCCCTTGTCAAGGGAATAGTGGTCCTAGATGGGCTCAGGGGTGTGAGGTTCAAGGGAGGGGGAGAATTTGCTCAGAAGAAGAAAGAGGGGAGAGCATGATCTACTAAGGGAATAAGGGTTACTGAGAGGTTGCTAATAAAGGGGAGTAAATCCTTACTCGTAATGACATAGTCTACCATGCTAGCTCCCCTGCCATGGGGAAAAACATGTGAAGTAGAGAGAATCTAAAAACAAGGTGAGGCTATTTAGGATCAATGGCTCATGAGATTCTCTGAGTTGTAAGAGGTGTCTACCATGAGCTGTAATGGATCCCAAAGCATTGTTTGATAATCTGTGAAGTCCCACAGGCTCTTGATCCCTCTCCTAGGTACAAAACACGTCCTCGGATCAATCATGTAAAGGAATCTATCGGGCTCTAGTGCAAGCATTGAAGTTGCCCACAAAGATGATCTCTCCAATCACTGAATATTGAATGATGCCAGCATACAAGTCCAGGTAAGGGGTCACTAACTGAGTCCCTGTGAATAGAACATTGAGATGATGTTGGGGGAAATCACAAACTACGATGTAAATGTCTCTAGGTAGAGGAGCTAAGCCTCTAATCCAAATCAACATGAACCTAGCATACTCATCTGATGCAACCATAGAAACCCTACTCCAAAGAGAGTCCCCAATCAAACAAGCTATCATGCCCAAACCTTTGAGTCCGCTTGAAGACTTAGTCTTTTACCAACACACTAAAAACCAACAGAAACATGCAAAGTTCAGGAGCATCTTAACCAAGCTCGCATGGGTTTCAGTGATGAAGAGGATATCTCATGAGTCGAGGGAATCATAAATCCTGCTCACTAATGACCAAAAAGATCAATTTTCGTTCCAACAACCTACTAAAATACCCGAGCCCTATCACCTCTCTCGACAAGCCCATCATTTGGAGAACCCAGGTCGAGATTTCCATCCAAGGGGAGAATGAGTCCCAAATAACATCCCTACGATTCCTAATGACTACCCACTTCCCTACTTGTATTGGTGCTATAACCAGTACCCTATAGCATTTGACCTCCACAACCTGTGATCTTATGAGATCTTCTTCTAGGAAGATCCTGCTGAGAAGGCAGAAAAGCTTCCTCTTAGCTCTAAAAGCCCAAAGTTGATCCACTGCGAACCTAAAGTAGAGGAAAAGGGGTGGAGTCAGAACCAAGCCAAGCTCTTTCCAGGGCCACGAGTAGAAGATCCAAGGTGCCCGAAGAAACATGTCCCCAACCTCCATGGGGTTCGAGATGGATGAGGTTAGGGGAGTCCCATCACCTTAAGGTTCATCTTTTTGGCCCACATGGTGCATTCCTCCATGAGCTTGGGTTGTACCACTTCCTCAGTCATAACAAGAGCGGGGTGGAAGCTATATCCCTTCCTCGAACAACCTATGCGCATGAGTCATCTTCTTGCTTGAGGGTGGCCTGTTGGGTTCAGATCTCATTGTGCATGTTTTTAAGTTAAGAATTTCAACGTGTTAGATTATGTAGCTCGGGCAAGTACTTCCACGCTAGGGGTGTCTAGTAATGTGAAAAGGGCCCAACTTATGCCTAGACAACACTATATTGGTGGAGACCACTCAAGTCAACATGAGATTAAGTCACAGTCGTTGGATGTGACTTAAGTGATATCCACGCTCGATTAAGTCCCCACCACTAGATCAAGATCTTGATAAGAAGATCCAAGGGCCAGGATTGCATGAGAGGAAAGGCTAGGGTTACAAATAACCTAGAAGGCCTCATTCCATAATCATCTCTCAAGTGAAGGAAACCGACTAAGATAGAGAGGCACCTCTAAGGTGATCTAATAACAGGGTTAAGTCGAACCAGCAATAGAGGGTCGAGTAGGATCGAGGAGATAAGAAAAGGAGGGCCGAGTAGGGTCAATGACTAGACCAAGTCGGGTATAGCAAAGCAAAACGAGGAGGCTAAGCAGTGGAAAGGAGGTCGAGCTAGGGCCACCTGCAAGTAAAGCCAACAAAATTCCCAGGAAAAGGAGTCCATACGAGTGGTACGAATACCGTACGGGCCATACGGATCACCAGTTGAGAAAGGAAATCATACCAGGTCTGAAAATAGAAGAGATGTTTTGTTTATCAGTGTTTTTGTTGAAGATTAAGGTAGAATCCAGCTATATTGTAGTCCAATTTTTGTTGTATGACCGCCCTGAGTGAAACCCATGAGTGTATGGACCCGTACAAGTGGTACGATCCCTGCATATCAGTTTGGCCAAAATACATCTATGTATGCACAAACCTGTGATAAATAAATTGTGTTTTAAGTGGTGTTGTTTCCAAAATGTGTTTCTCATGTATAGTTTCTTTTGTGTGGCTGTCCCAAATATCATTAATGCAATGGATGTAGCTTAGATCTGATAATTAAATTTACAAGTTATTCTCTTCATGGTATCAGAGCCAAATTTCTGACATCCCTAAAAGAGGTGTTGAAGCTTTGTACTAACAAAGACAAGGAAAGAAGAAGATTAAAAGGGAGGCCTTACCATCTAAGCCGAAGCAGGAGAAGAGGATCGAGCAGGGTCGATCTGCTCAGAGAAAGAGGGAGCAAGTCAGAGTTAAAGAAGCTGAAACTAAGTAGCAAGATGACTACAAACCTCAGATATGAGGACAGACTTGATGTTGCCTCTAACTACGTGTAATGGAAGTACAAAATGAAGAATGCTCTTCAAGAGAGCAGAGTATGGGGTATTGTTGAGAATTTAGCCACAATCCCCACCGATGCTAAAGACAGGGAAATATATTATGCTTTAGAAATCAAAGCTCATAGGATCCTTCTAGATGGAGTGAAGGATCATCTGGTACCAAACATTGGTGAGAAGCAAACAGCTCATGAAATGTGGTCACATCTGAAGGGGTTGTTTGAGGCCAAGCATGAGAGAACAATCATGGCTCTCAAAGAGAGGCTCCAGCACACAAAGATGTCTAAAAGGGAAGGTGTTACAGTCTACCTTACCAAAGTAAGACAATTTCTAGATGAACTCCTTGCAGTTGGGGTAAGACTGCCCCCAGCTGAGATAGTTCGTTCTGCCTTAAGAGGCTTCCCAAAGGAGTGGGATCCCTTCATTGTTGGGGTAGTAGCCAGAGAGAACCTACCTGATTGGGACAGGTTATGGAACAAATGCTACCAAGAGGAGATCGGGAGAGGCAGAGATGTGGATGAGGACAAAGAGGAGGAGAATCTCGCTCTCACCTCCAAGAGGGGAGGCAGGGGCAAAAGAGGAACAATCTTTAGAGGAGGATCCACAAATGGGAGATCAAAGAAAGACCTCTCACATGTCCAATGTTGTGTGTGTGGAGAATTTGGACACTTTGCCAGTCAGTGCTCTCAAGCCAAGAAGGGCTATGGTACAAGAGGGAAAAGGAAGGAGGTAGCAGCCTCAGCAGAAATCGAGGACAAAGAAGAGGAAGAAGAGCAGCAGTTGGTTGCCACTGCTCGAAAGTTTTCCAGAATGTTTCAAGACGAGTACACTCTGTTTTTGGATACAGGACGGGACCAGGACAAGATGGTACATAGACAGTGGTGCCACAAGTCATATGACGGGTGAAAGACTTGCACTTCAGGAGTTCACAGCTCAAGATCCAAGCTTTGTGAAGTGTGGTGTGCATTCTAGCATGGCGGCAATCCAAGGAAAAGGGATAGTATCATTACAGATAGAATCAAGCAGGACATAGGTCTGTTGAAATCTGCCAAGAATTTTTCCCTCGACCGATGGATATATGCTCTTTTAAGGTGCCCTTGCAAGTAGTTTTAGTACCCAAGTGTTAGTACATGCAAACCTCAAAACATATAGCACTCCTCTAGGATCTTAACAAGCTCCTAAAGCTGATCTAAACAACTAAGCATACATGAAAATTGGACACAAGTATTTTTGGTCAACATGACCTTGGATAAAACCCCCTTAGGGAAAACCAGTTTAGAATGAAAGTATATATAAGTGATGTCTAAAGCATGAGATACAACAAGTAAGCAAATGCAATCAACCCTGTACAAGAAGCAAGCTCCTCTCAATCCTTGCTCAAGGTTCCAAGAAGAAATGCACCCAAGCAAAGTGCGCCCTCTTCCTTTGTTGCCAATCTCACTGAACTGAAGCGCCCTTGATCCTCTTTCCTCAGATGAAGAATCCCTTGCAGACAAACAAGTTGTTGTGTGCTACCTCCCCACTGAAACTGACAGATTTGTGATTGWCCAAGTATAGCTAGTGCCTGCTAAGTATGTGCCCTCCTCCTAGAGTGTGCCTTCCTCAAAGCTAGAACACACACCACAAATAATAGCGGGCCTAAGCCTCCATGAGCCCTCCATGAAAGGAGGYGCTAAAGCTTCCCTCATCCATAGCCTCCATCCTCATCCCTTTGCTCCTCTCCCAACTCTCTTGATGAACAAATGAAGGAATGAGCCTCTCCTTGACCCTTGCGCCCCTCTTGAACCATCCATAAGGAAACCTAAAGATGGATGGCTAGGATCACCCCAAGCCATCTCTAATCAATGGGTGAGATCTCTCCAAAAGAATCTCACCTCAAAACCCACTTTGGGTTAAGTTCCCTAAGTTCACTTTATGTCTCCCAATTCACCCACAAAGTGAACTAATAGTCACTTTAGGCTTAAAGTGACAAATTTCACTTTTGACTTAAATCTCCTAAGTCAAAGTGAAATTAGACATAAAGTACAAGGTACAATGGTACAAACATTTCCCTCTTGTGGTTAGAGACCCAAAACCACAAGGGGACCACTTTCCAAGGTACCCAAATCTCAACAACCACAACCCATTGATATGCATGATTATGTACTTGTAATTATGGCTAAGGCCATACTTTACACGATCTCTCGTGGCAAAATAAGTACTCATTGATTGGTCATGACTCATGAGATCAGAGGGTTATGACCCTTGGTGATTACTTATTGTGTGTGTGTGTATATGCTTAACCCCTAGAGACCCATGTGGATATGACCTCGAGACCTCCTTGGCCATTACGACTTTGGAATGGCAATTCAAACTGCTTGAGCTAACCCTTGGCGCTAAATATACATGTAATTTAATGTGTCACCTCGAACTAAGCTTGTATAGCATGACTAAGAGGTACAACTTGCTAGAAAAAATCAAAAACAGCAAAAAACTACTAAATCCATACGATATTGTCCGTACAAAACTGTAAGGACTATTGTCTTGAACTGCGTACTGCTTGGAAATGGCTCTTCCCCAGCTACCTGCTCTCTCTCTCTCTCTCTCTCTCTCTCTCTCTCTCTCTCTCTCTCTCTCTCTCTCGTTCAACATGCTCAATTGTTGTGTGTTTTTTAACTCTCTATCTTGACCGGTCTTTACAATTTTAACTGAGACCAAAACCCTAATCTATTTATGAGATCACTCCTAGTCTAAGTCATGCATGCATGAAACACACTTTTTAGACTCAACTGCTAAAAATAACACTTTCACTTTTTAACTAAAGTGAATTACAAAATAGAATTTACATTTCAAAATTATCACAAACTATTTCTCACATGTTCACATGGAACCTATGCAGAAGTTCATGTCCAAGCTATAATTCTCAACACATAACACCTTCACCAAACATTGCAAACTCATATTCTACATACACAGATTTGATAAGAGCACTTGCTCATATATCAAGAGTATTAATAGTGTTAATTTTGTTGTAGCGGGGTCTTCCCTTGCATACAAAATCCCATTTACTGTGGCTTGTTCCCCATATATTAAGCAAACAATCTGTGCAATTATGTTACAAACAATATGTTAATCATAGAACATGCTCGTATTCTACATACACAGATTTGATAAGAGCACTTATTCATATATCAAGAGTATTAATAGTGTTAATTTTGTTGTAGCAAGGTCTTCACTTGCATACAAAATCTCATTTAATGTGGCTTGTTCCCCATATATTAAGCAAACAATATGTGCAATTATGTTACAAACAATATGTTTGTTAATCATAAAACATCCAATCCAAATAGGAGAGGGGAAGGAAATTTGTATAAGATATATATATATATATATATAGGAAATCTGTATAAGATATATATATATATATATATAGGAAATCTGTATAAGATATATATATATATATATATATATATATATATATATATATATATATATATATATATATAATAGCTCTTGTGATAGTATAAATATTCATGGATTGGTCGCGAGGTGAAGGGCTATGACCTTTGGGTTTATTTAATATATTATTATTAATATTAATACGTAATGTATACTTATGCATATTACATGTCCTCCCCCTTAAAGGATGCTTTGTCCACAAAGCATTAGGAGAATCTATGTCTTCGTTCCCACTTGTACTTCTTTCACTACTTTGGACATTGTGCTCGTTGAGGAAACAAAATGGTAAGATCTTCCAAGGTGGAACAACATGAATGCATTGTGGAGGGCTCAATCCAACGTAAATTAATTTTCTTCAAAATTGGGTTGTCCATGATCTGACAAGGATTTCTTCAATTACGATTTTCAATATACCTTTGGAAACAAGTTGAATTGGCATCCTAATACATAGGAATAGGTACTAAGTTTTGTTTTTTCGTTGATGTTGGTAATTCGAATGTTCTCTGTGACGAACTTTAGTGAATAGGGTGATGATAGGATGTAGCAATTGAGCTTCCTTCCGTTATGTCAACACCCTTAGATACAACTTCGTTAGTTGGGATGGATGGGTCTTCTACTATGACTAGTTTTGTATGTGTCACTTTATTAAGTATTGGGATATTGACTTTTCTAACAATAGATAAGATTTCATCAATGGAAACACTTAGCCTTTAATCATTGACTTGCATATGTGAGGGTTCCCCTATCTACACTCTATGCCTTGACTTTTGCATATTTTTTATTCAACTAGATCTATTAATGTTTCTTGGTCAACAAGTTGTTTCTTGATTTTTTGTTATGTCTTCTTCTCATTTTTAAGTTCTTGATTTGTGCAAACAAGCTTTGATTATGACTCCTTGAGCAAGAAATTTAATCATCTTTCTCTAATAAGTCCTTGTCAGAGTTGTTCTTGAGATCTTCATTCTTTCTTTGCGATTCTTCGTGGTATTGTTGATATGTTGCTACTTCGTATTTCAATCTATCTATTTCTCTATCAAGCAATCCACTTTCAGATTTTAATTTTCCTTTTTTATGGACTAGGACAGAAATCTTCATTTTAGTTGTTCTCCACCATTGTATCATTTCATTCTCATATGAGTACAACATGGTCTTTTTAAAATGATGCCTCCACAAATATGCAGTGATAGTCTCATAACTTGAACTAATATCCTTAGTAATCTCGACGAATGGTCCCACTAACAATGATATGCTTCTATGTCTTATTTAGATTGGGCCAGAACCTTGAAATAATACCCGTTTTTGAAGTCAATCGAAACCTTCATAATTTTTTGGTTATTACCCTTATTCTATTAATAAGTTTTTCTTTTTAAATATCACACCTCACCCTTTTGAAGTTTCTTTATAAAAGCCAATTGTTATTAAAATAACCTTTTCACCTTAACTCATATATTTTTCTCCCTTATACAAATGTGATTTATATTTCTTCACCTGTAACAATTTTCCTATGCCCTTTTAATATAGGCATTGGACCTTTATTAACCCGATTAACCAAAGACTTTGTCATTTAATGTTTATTAAATCAAGTAATCGAGAACTTTTGGGTCTGATAGTTAATTCAATATTCATTTTCTCGTATCATGAAGGTCCCACCGGTTAGTATGGTGGCAGTGTACTTACCTTGCATAGTGGCACAGTCCCCATGTGATTTCCATATGATGGATGAATGTTGCATTAAGAACAATGATTGCTCTATTTTCCCCCTAATCGTGATATATCCTATGGAACTGTGGACGTGGAAAAATTATATATATAATTAAAAATATTAAAAATATATAAATTACAAAGATAAACCATAAACACAAAGATGTAAAAAATTTTAACATTTTGAAAATAGAACTACATTTTGAAAAAATGTTTCCCATTGCAACGCTTGTTGAAAGATTTTATCCATTTGACTAACACTAGGAGCATGCCTCTTCTTTGCTACTATTGTTGGTCCGCCATCAAACTTGGCCTCACTCCCACTTCTATCGAATGTCTTCCTCAAGAACAAAAGAGTACCACCTTAATCTCTATGTGTCCTAGTTTTTGCTAGTAGCTGTGAATAGAGCTCAACCATGACCAAATCGACCGTGACTCTCTCAACTCCCGCATCCAACTCTTGCGGCTCTCATCCAAACTCTATGTGACTCTGATCTTCACCTTTGTGGTGTAAGCCCGACCTCGACCTCACGGTTTTGCTCTATGTTCGATCTTCTGCACCCAATCATGCAGTTGTACCCCCCGCGAGCTCTATTCACTGCTGCTATTTCTCTCTGAGCTCGGGGTCGAGGGTTGTTCATGCCTTAGAGTAGATCTCACTCTCTACTAGTCTACCTTCACTTTACTTTCAACATCTCGCCTTTTGTAGGATACCTTTTGGTACTCCTGCACTGTATTGACATCATTGTACTCATCAGTCCCTTTGACCTACTTTTGTGGTCATTAGTCGAACATTAATAAAATTATCGTATCTTATCTTATCTCTCCCTTGTCTGTGGCTTTCTTCTGCGCGCTCGACCCTCCACAGGGAACCCTCGACCAACCCCTACGTGCCCTTCGAGTTGCAATCTTGAGACATGACAATGCTCGACCAGCCACGACAACCCTCAACAGCCCCTCGAGTTTGAGCTACGGTGAACCCTCAACTAGCTCTTCCCTCGAGAATCTAGCCTCCACATAAACAATGCCCGATGATCCCCCCTTCTCCCCACACATATCTTCATCCCCTCCCTTTTCCTCTACACAATCGATGCCCTCATCCACAACCTTCCTTAAACCCTTGTGCATAAACCCCCCTCCTTTCAATCCCCCCTCCTCTATTACTTTCGAAACCCCCTCCTTGCTCCCCCATTCTGGATACACAGAGAAACAGGTAATTGAAGGTTCTTTCTTCTTCAAATTTTACAGGTATTCCAATGGAGTAAACCACACGAAAACAACCAACAATAGAACTGTCGACAAAGGACAACAATCTTAATTCTGAGAGCACAATAACCCTTCTCAACAGACCCAGTTTTATTAGCTTCCCAAATTCGTAGTCTCACCTCATTGCTAGAACGGGTACAACAAGAAGTGCTTACCCTCTCAAAGAGAGTTTTAGATGTGGAGTAAAAAACCAATCCCTCTAGAAATTATTAAATGAAAACAAACTGCAAGAAGATCTTCAACCCCCGCATGATGCCTTACATGCAAAAATTCTTGACCTCAAGAGAAAACAAGAAGAGAGCGGGACTCAACAAGCCACCTTTAAACAAGAAACTAAGACACACATCAATTGATGAGCATAAGTTGTCAGCAGGAAGGATGCTCTCCCCCCCTTACAACGGTTGAAATTGTACAAACTAAGATCATTAAGGAGCAAACCAAGCGGGCAAGGGAGTTGAATCTTAAGGTGACAGGACTCCCTTTACCTCATCCATCCCCTAAGCCTATAAAGGCTGGGGCCATGTTTCTTCGGGATACCCTAAACCTCCATGATGTGACATCGACATGGCTTGGGTTGGCTCTAACTCCGCTATTTTCCTTCGATTCAAGACCTTAGTTGATTGGCTTCAAGCCCTTAAAGCCCAGCGAAAGCTAATGTCTCTCCCCAGCAAGATCTTCCTTAATGAAGATTCATCGAATCTCAAATAGCAGAGCTCAAACGCTCTAGGGAGTTGATTACAGCAGCACGACAAGCAAGGAAATGGGCAGTCATTAGGAACCTCAAAGTTGTCATTCGAGACTCCTTCCCACCCGAATGACAACCCCAATCTGAAGCTTCCAAATGACTAGTCCAAAGGGAGAGGCGCCAAGGCATTGGCATACCCATCAGTTGTTAGAATAACAATGGATCTTTTTGGCTATTGTTGGGCTTGAAGTATGATGCTCTTAGGTCGTCAGACATCCTCTTCGTCGTCGAGACCCATGCCAACCCTATTCAACGTCTCCCAAACATTACAGGTTATCATTGACTTTCAACTTGCAAACAGGAAACAAGGTGTTTTGATGGTGTTAGAAGTTCAAGTGGAGTAGCTTGTTTAACTAGAGACTCCCTTCGAAGCGGAGTTTTTATGGTAGCCTTAGATGAGTTTGCCAAATTTATGTGGATTCAAGTCGACGGCTCCCCTTTATCCAGAGACAATTACATCGTTGTTTGTTACTTCCCGCCAGCATCATCATCATTTGCCATCCATCTCGACGAAGATCCCTACACAAACTTGTATACCAGCATCACTCAGTATTCAGCGATTGGGGAATTCATCCTCCTATGCGACTTCAACACCCGCACTAGAGCTCTCTGGATCCCTCTCCACAACCAATCCCAAGATGCCTTTTGTACTCAGTAGGTGGATCTCGAGATGGTGAGACTTCACAAATTGTCAGACAATGCTTTGGGCCCATTACAGCATATGCCAAAAACCTTTTACAACTATATGGGAATCTCACGAGTTCTCGATACTAAACAGCCTCCCGTGTTTCCCAAGCTCTAGTCACTTCACATGCTTCCCACATGGCAGAGGAGCTAGTGTAGTTGACTATGTCATGACTAGCCTAGACCACTTCTCCATAACCCCCATCCCCTTAACCAATCAAGCCTTCTTTTTCTTCTCCCTCTAGGTCGATCCTCCCTCACCCCTGACTCCACCTCATCAAGGCCCCCCTAGACCACTATTCTTTTCGATGAAAGAGACTCGAACATCTTTTAAGCGCATCTCCACTAGTTGCTCCCTCCCGAATCCCTGTTCTCATCTATCAACTTTGCATTGGCTTAACCCACCCATCGCGCAAAATGTAAAGGAAGAAATTGATAAGATATTCACAACTAGTTTGATATTCCCAGTAGAAGTATCCAAATAGATAAGCCCAATTGTTATCCAATATAACACCACCAAAATTGAAGAGATTAGGTTCTCTATAGACTTCAAAGGGATAAATGCAGCTTGCATCCATGACCCATTCCCCACACCCTTCAGTGATGTTACATGTAGTGTTGGACCATGTCGTATGAAAAGAGGCATACTCATTCACAGGAAAGTTCTCAAGGTATCACTAAATCTGCATTTACTGAAGAAGACAAGAAGAAAACAACCTTCACAACATAATGTTTTCCAAGATGGTTGTCGCACCATTTACACACTACATACATGAACTTTTAGAAATGTATCTAGACAATTAGATTGTCTATGGACTCCTCAAAGAACATGTTGTCATGTTGTGATTTATGTTCCCGAGGTGTCGATAGCTACAAATCTCTCTCAACCTAAAAAGGTGCATATTCAGCATACCATTTGGAGTTCTATTAGGTCATGTCATCTGCAAGGATGGCCTTTTGGTTAATCAAGCAAATTGCCAATTTACCTACTCCCAACAAAATATGTTAAGATCAACGGTGGCAAATAGAAGATATTACAGAAGGTTCATCGAGAAGTATGCTTTGATCTCAAAAACTGTGAAGACACTATTGAAAATATAAGAAGAGTTCAAATCGAGGCAAGAGTGCCAAACATCTTTTGACATACTCAAAGAGAAAATAGTGCACCCATTCTTGTTTTTCAAATTAGTCAATTGAGTTCAACTCTCATGTAGATGCTTCAGTAATAGAACTAGAAGCAGTTCCAGTGCAACCAAAATGGGCCCTCGACCATCCAATTTATTTTACCAGTCACGAGTTATCTCGTGCCAAACACAATTACACCACAACCAAAAGAGAATATCTATCTATGGTGTATGCCCTACAAAAGTTTACACAATATCTACAAGGAGGCCATTTCAAATTCTATAGAGATCATTGAGCACTAAAATACTTAGTAAACAAGCCTGCCTTGAACGCACATTCACAAAAGCTTACTCTTGTACCAAGAGTTCAAATTTGAGGTACTCATCAAACTAGGGAAGCAAAATGTTGACCTTCATCATCTATCTAGAATCAAGTCCAACGAATCAGGAGGATCCATATATGACCAACTTCCAAATGTTGACCTCTTCAAGGCAGAAGTTGCACCAAACTACCTAGAAGACATTGCAATCTTCCAAGGAAAAAGTATATATATAATTAAAAATATTAAAAATATTTAAATTACAAAGATAAACCATACAGAAAAAGATGTAAATTTTTTGAACATTTTGAAAATAGAACTACATTTTGAAAAAATGTTTCCCATTGCAACACTTGTTGAATGATCATATCCAATGGACTAACACTAGGAGCATGTCTCTTCTTTGCTACTACTGTTGGTCTGCCATCAAACTTGGCCCTACTCCCACTTCTATCAAATTTCATCCGCAAGAACAAGAGGACCATCTTCATCTCGATGTGTCCTAGTTGTTGCTAGTAGTTGTGAATAGAGCTCAATCGCGACCAGATCAACCGTGACTCCCTCGACTCCTGCATCCAACTCTCATCCAAACTCTATGCAGCTTTGATCTTCAAATTTGTGGTGTAAGCCCGAGCTCGACCTCGCAATTTCGCTCTACCTTCGATCTTATGCACCCAATCCTGCAGTTGTAACCCCTGCGAGCTCTATTCATTGCAGCTCTTTCTCTCTGAGCTCAGGGTCGAGGGTTGTTCATGCCTCGAAGTAGATCTCACTCTCTACTACTCTACCTTCTTGCACTGTACTTTCTGCATCTCGCCTTTTATAAGAGACCTTTTGGTACTCCTGCACTGTATTGACATCATTGTACTCATCAGTCCCTTTGACCTACTTTTGTGGTCATTAGTCGAACATTAATAAAATTATATTTTCTTCTCTTATCTCTCCCTTTTCTGCGGCTCTCTTTTGCGCGCCCGACCCTCCACGGGGAACCCTTGACCAGCCCCTATGTGCCCTTTGAGTTGCAATCCTGAGCCATGACAACGCTCAACCAGCCACAACGACCCGCAACAGCCCCTCGAGTTTGAGCTACGGTGAACCCTCGACTAGCTCTTCCCTCGGGCAATTGAGCCTCCACATAAACAATGTCCGATGATTCCCCCTTCTTGTTGAAATAATATAACTACAAAGTGTATTCTTATTATTATTTGATATATTATTCATTGGATCAATCCCCATTGTGGATTGATAATGTCGGCTATTGTAAAAGGACCAAATCCCCTTTTGCGGATTGGTCATAATGTAATTGTAATAGGCAGAAAGAGAAGTCGGCCCCAGAATATATCAAAGAGGCCCCGGAATATAATAAAGCTGGTTATAACCACCTAGAAGAAGAAGTCGGCCCTACCAATGAAAGGACACTCCCACACATGCCAGTCTTGTATAAATAAAGAGGCTAGCGCCTCACTTAGACACACACTCACTTGTTCATTGAGAGACAAGTTTTGGAGCTGCAGTTGGAGAAGAGAGAGAGAGAGAGAGAGAGAGAGAGAGGCGCATCTTTGGGAGAGGACATTTTGTACTTGTTTGAGTTATCTCTTGGCATTGTATTGGCTATCTATAATAAGGAAGTTTTGTTGGGTTTTCTTCCCCTAGAGGGTTTCCCAGGATAAATGTTGTGTCTCTTGTGATTGTGTATT
>ML780085.1:422584-470796 GCA_009831015.1 Picea engelmannii | reverse complement strand
TGTTTACTATTCTTTTCAGATCTGCATATGTGTATTTGACTGATATAATCCTTTTCTTTCCGCATTCTTTCATTAAATTCTCAAATGGTTAAGTTATACATGCAAGTTTAAAACTCAACCATAATCATTTAAAAGATCCTACGGATCACTAACCCCTCACATAGATAGAATAATATATTTTCCATGTAATAAGGCCGACGTTAGTTAATAAGACATGTTTAATAAATATGAAGAGCTCAATGTAAGAAGACCTAATAGAAGTTTTTGCTTCTAGAAAGATCTTCATCCAGAATGTTCTTTAGAAGATAGAATTAGTATAAATAAGAGTAGGAGGCATGAGAAAGCTTTGTCTTGAGAATTATTGTAATAGAGATCTGCTCTGCTGGAGGTTTCCCCCTCAAAGAGGCAAGTGAACATTGTTTCTTATCAATAAAGATATTATTTTGGTGTTGTGGTTCCATATATTATGTTGTTCTGTTGTTATATTTATGTTCTTTGTTGTTATTCCGCTAGTATTCATTGCAATATTTCTATTTTTCTGCTATTATAATAGATCTGGTGCCTAACAAGTGGTATCAGAGCACTTTCCTTAGCAGGATTTGTGGGTTAATTTTTTTCCAGGGTAGAGACGTGTTCCGGTGTCTTTAAGCTACATAGATCTGTCGTTTAGCGCATAAATCCACGGTCGGGGAAGCATACACGCAGGAAATACAAGAGGTACTTAAGCTCACTTTGTTGCATACCCTTGTAACCCATGTTGGTATCCCTTCAATTACCAGTGCATCAAACAACACTTGTATACGAATTTGTGCTTCCACGTACCTCGGGTATATCGGGAAACCCCCTAGCTATCCTGAAACCAACTATAGATCAATCGATCAATCGCCTGAATGCTATAGTGCCACCGAGAACAATACTCGGGAAGATACTCTCAAGTACATGAGTAATCGGGTAGTACGACTAAGGGTACGATCTAGCCTCCCTAGCTACTGCCCTGAGATATTGGGTTGAGTACTACTGTTGGACCCCGCACGTATATTAGAGAGCTATAGCACAGGGCAAACCCTTGTCTGTTGGAACCTTGAAAACCCTAACCCTTAGGAAGGAAACAAAATAGAAAAGGAACAAAGAAGATCTATTTATGTGCAACCTTTCCTTCAGCATTCGGGTTGAAAAAATTACAAACAAAAAAGGAACAGAGATTTATTTCCCTGCAACCTTTCTTACTGCATTCGGGTTGCGAAAATTTCTATACATTTATTTCATTTTTTCCTATTAAGAATTTGGGCATTTCAATACTACAATATTATTCAGATCTGCATAAAACCCTAACGAAGTAAAACAAAAAAAAAGGAAAAGAAAAAGGGAAAAAGAAAAGGAAAAAATGAGCCAAAAAAAAAATATGGGACCCGCCAGCACCCTTATTTGAGACATGTCTCATTGGCTTCCCCTTTTCGCCTGGATCGTTGCGACACCTATCATTTTTAACTTTTTTTTTACCTCTCTGGGCCCTTATTTTAGACGTATCATGTTGGATTCCCCTTTTCACCCTAATCGTTGTGATACCTATCATTTTTAACATTTTTTTTACATTCCCGCACCCTTATTTGAGACCTATCTCATTGGATTCCTCTTTTCGCCTTGATCATTGTGATGCCAATTATTTTTAACCTTTTTGTTACCTTCCCGCACCCTTATTTGAGACCTATCTCATCGGATTCCCCTTTTCACCCTGATCATTGTGATACCTCTCGTTTTTAACCTTTTTTTCCCCTATGGCCCACGCCTCATCCAGTCATGGTTCCCACCCGCCAAGAAGAAACCAATCAGAAACTTAGTAATGAACTTACTGCCCTTCACGCCTAAGTAAATAGGGACATTCTTGTTGAAATATTGTAACTTCGAAGAATATTCTACCTGAGAGAGAGTTGAATAATATTATTATATTATATTTAATTAGGCCCTATTGTGCCTTAGTTAAAGTCGGCCCTATTGTAAATTAAGAGGGTAAAGTGACAAGTCGGCCCAGACCTCATTATAGGTTGGCTAGACCATTATTTATAAGAGAGGTCAGTGCCTCATTTGGACACACAACACACACACACACACACACACTCAACTCTGCAGTGCGCAAGTCCTGGAGGAGAAGCTGTTGCAACTGGGGGTGACGTCAAGGAGGGTTTTTGGTCTATCTCTTGGTATTTCTTGGTTAAGTGGTGTGCTACTCTTCCTAATGAAGGAGTAGAGGAGGATCTTTTGTTCAGTCTTTGGTCTATCTATATTGAGGAAGTTTTTGTTGGGTTTTCTCCCCCATGAGGGTTTCCCGGGATAATCTGTGTGTGTCTATTGTTTCTGTGATTGCCTCTCTTTCAATGATCTTATTTATGTAGCTAATGTGCTAAATGGTTATAATAATAAAGAAGAATCGTAACTGCTAGTTGTATAAGTAAAACTTTAACATGGTAGCAGAGCAGGCCTGAAAGAGACCAACTCACCATTTATAAAGAAGTGGCTAACCTCGGTGCACATTCTCCAAAGTTCAGTTTTTAGTGTTGCGGCTGCTGCAAAATTAGGGTTTATGCATAAACTTTAAGTGTGATATTTTCCTTGTTTGAGGAGGACGTTGGAGAAAGTAACCACACCTAGGAACTCGCCTTAGGAGGGCGCATCTAGTCCTTGGATCAAAATTTCAAAATTTGAAGTTTGAGAAATTAGGGTTTCCTCATAAAAACCCAAAGTTGCAGTTGCAGTTGCAGTTGAAGTACCAGTTGCAGTTGCAGTTGAAGTACCAGTTGTAGTTGCAGTTGAAGTACCAGTTGCAGTTGCAGTAGCAGTGCCAGTTCCTTCATGCCAATTGCAACACCAGTTGCAGTGAAAGTTTTTGTGAAGTGTTGGGACTAATTTTTATTGTCCCAATGCGCCTTACCCTAGCAAATCCCTAACTACCTTTAAATTACAAGTTGCAGCACCTTTGAAGTTTTAAAGGTTTGTTATTTATTGTCGTTGTTGCCGGATGGTGCCACTACCTGTCGATATTGTCAAAGGTATGTACTTACATATGTTCAAGCTGCATCATTTGTTCTAAAGAGTATTTGCAGGAGAAAGGATCTTTTGTCTAAGCAACAATCATAGATCCAGAAGGATCTCAGATCCAACACATTCAGGGGAACTATCAACCCTAGGTTTGATTACTTTGATATGCCTCTACTTGTTATGGCATTATTGTAATCTTATGAATATCTAGGTTGCATTTTGATCTATTGAAGTTATCATACTAACCATTGGTCAAAATTAAAGTCGAAGTATTAGATTGATTAAAGTTGAGATTATAGAGTTTATTCCCTAACTCAGATTTATGTCAAGATAGCATATTGTCTTGGTACATAACACAAGTTGAAGAAAGTACTTGTCATCTTGAGTGAAGGAGACTCGAAAGAAAAGCAACACACTCATTCTTGAGGACAAGACTCCAGGTTCCATGTTTGATTGATTAAATTTATAAGATTCAAATTTACACATATCAAGTTTGATAACTGCTAAACACTATAGTTGTGATAGCAATCTTTGAAAAGTTTTATCATTGAATACTTGGTAGCATGTGAGCATTATTGAGATAAATGCTTACTGTAATCACTTACCAAATATAAMTAACATCTCCTCTAGGAGAAACTTCTTGTTTTGTTTCYAGGTTACCATGGAGGAATGATTGATCACAACACTAGAAGAGTGTTGCTCTCATTTCTTATTATTGTATTTCTTACTTTTGACCCTTGTTTCAGGCAGGTCACAAGTGATAGCTCTGAAGGAGCTACTGTGACGATTATTCTCACTATTGTTTGTATTGTTATTACAAAGAGTATTATTCTTGTATGTTATTTCTCCCTTGTTGTTCTTGTTCCGGGCAGGTAACGAGCGATAACCCTGAGGGAGCTATAATGACAATTGCAGGAGGAAATATATCATATGAGACATGGAGCAGACTATCCAAGTTGTATATATGATTGTATACATCCATATATCGAAGAAGAAGAAGAAGCTACTTTTGCTAGATACAAAACATCTCATATGGAGACAGATCATGAGGAGCTAAAGGCTCCAAAGTTGACCGAACATTAGAATAGAACTCACAGTATACTTGGTAAATGGATAATGAAGCGACCTTGACAGGAAGCAGAATTTGTTTGAAGTCTGAATCAAATTTTCATATTAATACTTGGTATTCAACACCAAGTATATCCTGCAGAGACTATGAAGTTTTTGTAAACTCAGAAGAAATCAAGACCCAGAGTAAGCTTGATCTCAGTAAGGATCAGATGGGAAAAAGAGACATCTTCCAAGACTGGCAGACAAATCCCATGAGTTGAGAAGACTAGATCGTAGCTTCAGAGACCTCTAGGAGACATGAAATATCTTGAGAAGATTCCCTTGTTTCAATGACAAAGGAGGAAGCCAGCCAAAAGGACTGGGATGTGGATTTTTCCTTGAGACCAGAAAGGAAGTCAGTGGTGACTTCAAAGATTAATCTAACAGATCAAGCATGATGTAGATAACAATATAAAGATGTACAAAGCCTAGTTTGTGTCCAGAGGATTCTCTGAGCAAGAGGGAGAAGACTATGACGAGACACTTGCTCCAGTAATCAAAAGAAGTATATATAGAACAAACATGATTCATTAAAAGAAGCCAACACAATATGAGATTCAGAGGTAGCAGGTATGAAAATCCTTGTATTTGAGATTGACTTATCTCCAGTGCCAGTTGGTGTAGTACATGAGTTGGGCCATGGAGACATGACTACAATAGAAGATTGAGTTACCTCTAGAGAAAGAGAATAAGCTACCCTCGGTGTCAGTTATTGAGCCACTCTCAGTTTCAGATGAAGTTGTTGCCGTGATAGAGTAGAGGAGTTACTCTCAGAGTTCAGCAGCTACAGTGAGATAGAGCAGTCATTCTCAGTTTTAGAAAAAAGTAGGTGCAGGTGTAGAGTACCGGCTCTAGAAGGAACAATTGCAGAAAAAGTAAAGGACATACTCTCAGGTAGTGAGACAAATAGTGCTTTACAGAAAGCACATACAACCAACACATGATTATGTAGATTTTTGTAGTTGAGCAAGTGTACCAGGCTGGTACAATGTGATGTGAAAATTTGGTTTTGAAGTACAAGACATGAAGACTCATGTCTGCAAGTTGAAGAAGACTTTGTATGGTCTGAAGCAAGATTCAAGAGCTTGGTATGGTAGGATTTATAGTTTTATGATGAGCTTGGGCTTTACCAAGAGTAAAGTTGATCCCAATCTTTACTTCAATATTGAGAATGATGGACCAGTTATATTGTTGCTATATGTGGATGACTTATTCTTGACAGATGAAGAAAAGTTCATCACAAATTGTAAGAAGACGCTTGTCGCTGAATATGAAATGAAGGACCTGGGCCTGATGCATTATTTCTTAGGTCTTGAAGTATGGCAGAGCCCATAAGAGATTTTCCTTAATAAAGGAAAGTATGTTGTGGAAATTATGAAGAGATTCAACATGATGGACTGTAGATCCATGTCCACTCCCATGGAGACGAATATGAAGTTATTGGCTGATACTTCATCAGATATAGTTGATGCTACTCTATACAGAGAGATGATTGGTTCGTTGATATATCTGACAAATACCAAACCAGATATATGCTTTTTTGTGAACACCTTGAGACAATATCTGGTGGAGCCCATAGGTGTTCACCTTGTAGCTGCAAAGCATGTGATGAGATACCTTAAGGGTACGTTGGACTATGGCCTCTGTTATGTTGGAGATTGTGACTTCAGGTTGTATGGTTATACTGATTCAGATTGGGATGGAAGTGCTTCAGATAGAAAAAGCAGTTCAGGATGTTGTTTCAGTTTGGGGTCATCCATGACTACGTGGAAAAGTAGGAAGCAATCTAGTATTGCTCTCAGTACGACAGAAGCAGAGTACATTACAGCATGCTCCGCTAGTTGTGAATCCATATGGCTTCGGAAGTTGTTGACAGGTCTGTTCAATCTAGAGATGGAAGCTACCATGATTCTATGTGATAACCAGAGTTGCATAAAGATGATAGAGAACCCAATGTTCCATGATAATACGAAGCACATAGAGATTTGGTATCACTACATTCGTGACATGATGTAGAAGGGAGTTGCAAAGCTCCAATATGTTGGCACATATGAGCAGGTTGCAGATGTGTTGACTAAGCCTCTATCTCGTGTGAAGTTTGAGTACTTCCGAGACAAGCCTGGTATAGTTTGAAAGGACCTCCCTCGAAAGGGGGAGTGATGTTGATGATATTATGGTATCCTGACCATAAACGGGTAGCTCGATTAGGATTTTATATCATAGGGGACTGATCATCCTTGGGCAGATCTTGAAGGTCCGGTAAGGACGGTCTATCAGAGTACCACGTGGTAGCCCTGTTAGGATTCTATATCCTAGGGAATCTTATGATTCTTGGGCAGATCCCAAAGATCCGGTAAGGATGGTCTATTAGAGTACCACAGTTGTTGTTGTTGATGCACCTGCCTCATTCTGTTTCGACATATAGATGTTGGTGTTCCAGCTTTGTGTTGTTGATGTTGTTGTTCCAGCTTCATGTTATTGATGTTCCAGCTTCATGGCATTGATGATATTGATGTTCCAGCTTCATGTTGTTGATGATGATGATGTTATTCCAGCTTCATGCTATTGATGTTGATGTTCCAACTTCATGTTGTTGATGATGATGACATTACTCCAACTCCAAGCTGCAAATGATGATGATGTTCAATTTCTATTGATGTTAATGATGAGAAAAACTTTTGATGACCTATAGATATGACCAACAATGTTCCCGATGTTGATGACGATGTCCCCTCCTCTTGATAATGTATTGAGTCCAGTGAGTTGTTATTAATGTTGTCAGTAGAATACCTTTCTTGTTAAGGGGGAGTGTTGAAATATTGTAACTTCGAAGAATATTCTACCCGAGAGAGAGAGAGTTGAATAATATTATTGTATTATATTTAATTAGGCCATATTGTGTCGTAGTAAAAGTTGTCCCTATTGTGCCCTAACAGTTAATTGTAAATTAAGAGGGTAAAGTGATAGGTCGGCCCAGACCTAATTATAGGTTGGCCAGACCACTATTTATAAGAGAGGTCAGTGCCTCATTTGGACACACACACACACACTCAGCTCTGTAGTGTGCAAGTCTTGGAGGAGAAGTTGTTGCAACTGGGGGTGATGTCAAGGAGGGTTTTTGCTCTATCTCTGGGTATTTCTCGGTTAAGTGGTGCGCTACTCTTCCTAGTGAAGGAGTAGAGGAGGATATTATGTTCGGTCTTTGGTCTATCTCTATTGAGGAATTTTTTGTTGGGTTTTCTCCCCGATGAGGGTGTCCCAAGATAATTTGTGTGTCTCTATTGTGTCTGTGATTGCCTCTCTTTCATTGATCTTATTTATGCAGACAATTTGCTAAATGATTATAATAATAAAGAAGAATCGTAACTGCTATCTATATAAGTAAAATTTTAACAATTCCGACCATTCAAGCAAAAATGGACTTCATCCAAGACTAGCGCGGTACCCAATTAACTGAAGTCCATTTTGCTCTCAACAAATTCATCAAAAAAATCCAGGGTCCTTCCTCCTTTGACGCACCTCTCTCTACTAAAGGTGTTGACTCAAACCAACCTCTACACTCTCATTCCAACCCCCCACCTTGTGACCCCCGTCTCCCTAGAGTCGAGGTCAACAAATTTGATGGATTGGATCCATAAGCCTGGGTTACATAGATGGAACATTATTTCTCCCTGCATGGTATCACAGATGAGTTAACCAAGTTTCATTATGGAATTCTCTATTTGGATCCGGAAAGATGGCAATGATCGCAATGTTGTCGCAATGCATGCCAAGGGTATGTTGCTTTGTCAAAGTTTGTTGCAGAGCTGAATGAACGCTTTGACACAGACACCCACCATTTAGGACGTTTGACCAAGTTGAAATAGTATGGAACAATGGAAGATTATATTACTGCTTTTGAGCATTTGGCTTTCTGAAAGAGGGAATGACAGATGCTTTCTTCAAAGAATGTTTTATTAGTGGCCTCAAGGATGAAATTTGCACCCAGGTTATCATGGCTCACCCTCAGACTTGGTTGGAAGCCACTAAGCATGCCAAGGAGGCACACAGGTCATCTTGGCCCAAAGCAAAAAAAAAACTTTTCTCCCTTGCCCTAAACCCAATCCCTCTGCCCCTCAGGCCACTCCTCTCAAGCTCCACAAGTTAACACGAGCAAAAATGGATGAACACCAACTCAAGGGTCTTTGTTATAATTGTGACGATAAATACTTTCCAGGGCACAAGTGTAAAGAACAAAAACTTGTTATGGCCATTTATGAGGATGTTCCTGATGAAGATGTTGAGGTTTCACCTTATGCAGCGCTAACATCAACCGATGATATTAGACTGTTATCCCCTAGCTTAGGGATAACTAAGGATATTATGTCTTGAGGCCCACAGGTCCTAGACATGGAGTACTAAGAGCCAGATCGACTTGAGCATGGCCCATCCTTTCGTTCTTCAGCACCTCCACTTTGTCAGCAGCAACAACATCCATCACATCAGCCTGGTCCTGTAACAGAGATGGGTCTTGCTCCATGAGGTAACGAGTCTAGGTATCATGGTATGTGTCACTCTGATCCTCAAAACTTTTGAATATGTGTGTTTCATTCTTTCTACTTCTAACGTGTGCTTGGACCTTATGCCTTTCCACTTGACCATACTTGGGGGGAATGACAAGATGCCCTAGTAAGCTAGTTCCCATAGGGTTTGAGTTGCCACTAGGGGGATTCATGAAAGGCCATCGTCCGCTCCCACCATAATTACCACTTTCCATCTTTTTCCTGCTCATCCATCCCATTACATTGGTTCGGGCATTGGGTTGGCCAAATATCTAAGGGTTGTACCTTACCTTGTGGGAAGAAGGGGCTAAAGGCCCAAAGGGTAAAACTAGCTGGCAAAAGATAAAAGCCAAAATAATGAAACCTTGAGATGCTTCGCCCAGGGATCCCCGAGAAAGCAATAAAAAGCTTCTCAGCAAGAAACAATGGGAACCATAAAAATAATAAATCAAGACCTAGTTGGAGGATAGGGGGTCTCATCATGAACCAACCTATTAGGTCCATGGGCATGTAGAGGTATGACAATACCAATAGCTGGTCACCACGCCAGGGGAGTGGCTCTTGGTGGAATAACCAAGGGAAAGGGGGTCTCATCACGAGCTATCCTTCTCATTTCTGTGAAATGCTTGTGGGTAACATTGCCACCACTGCTCACCACACCAGGGCAGTGTCCCCTAACTAGACTCTTGAAAGAAAAATCAATAAGAATAAAAGATAAAAGGCATGAATGGGCTTGGAAAAACTGCATCCATGACAAGGTGCAACTCACCCTCTTCAGAGGCACCCACAGGTAAGCCATACATTTCCCCGCTATCACTGCACCCATTGCCCAGACATCCCTTACCACCTCATCCAGTCACATGACCTGGATTTGACTTCTCCCGGGAACATCCCACATCCAATGAGCATTAGCCCAATAGGACGTCCTAGTGTCCCCTCTAAACTTGGCTTGCAAATTAGCATAATGTCTTTGAGCATTTGTCCAGGTAAAAGGGGTTTCATGCACATGTTTAATAACTTGATGATTAGATGTGATTGACATTGCTATGATCCTTGTGACTTATGAGCCCATGTAGGTCGTATTTGTTGATGTTGCAGGGCCACACCCGATGGACAGGCACACATGGGGAGATGATTAGTTTGGATCTCCATGGGGCTAAAATCCCACCAGATGGATGTTGAGACCCCAACATGGGGCAGAGACATATCAGAGGATTGAACCAGAGAGAGAGGAGGACGTTTCACCAAGGACAGTATGGCAGGCCTTGACCCAGGGGGGTTGTGCCCTTTCCACCATGATGTAGGCCTTGGAAGGCCCATGACATCACCCAGGTCACCCATGACATCATCCAACATTTTGGGATGTTTTGGAGGTAGTTGTGTGCCAAGTGTCACGTGTGGCAAATTCCTTAGGCCCAAGGAGGCCTAACGTTTTGCTCCAGGAGGCCAACGTTGCCCAAAAAGGGCCTAACGTCACCCTAAAAGGGCATGACGTTTTCTTAGCAGCATGTTTTAGAGTTTAATTATGACATTTAATGTAAAAACTGGATATTATTTGTAACTGGCCATGTCGACCTTTTTGACCTAATTTTGGTCATTATTATTGTATAAATAGGGGAAAAATCCCTCTTATTTTTCACCATCTTTCACTCACACTTGTGAGGACTGAAATTTTCGCCCTCCTTAGGGTTTATTGGCTGAAATTTTAGGCGCACTTCTTGGAGGAGGCTTAATTTGGTGTTTCTTGGCATTTTTCTTGGTGGAAAATCTTCAACTAGGCTTATTGCTAGATTATTCTTGGTGGATGTAAGTAAATTTTTGCAATCCTTCTTTGCTTTGAATGGTTATGGTGTATTTACTTTTCATTTATTCCAAGATTATGAAATTGCTAGTTTAAAACCCTAGAAGAACAAGCACATGTTATTGTCCTTGTCTTAACAATTTTTCACCTACTAGAATGTGCTAGAAACCCTACTTTTGAAGCATTTTACTAGAGCCCTGCCATTGCAGCACTCTAGTGTCATTTGCTTCATCGAGCCATTAATTGTTTCAAGCTTGAGCTAAAGAAGAAGGAAAATCGCTAGGGCCTAGGGTTACCGATTTCCTAGTAGTCGTTTTCCTTCTAAGGATTGTTGATTGAGGCCTTGGCTTACCAACACCTCAATATTCATCCTTCTTAGTCCTTAGCCCTTACATTATCATTTGTTTCCTTCGAGCTTTGCTACTGCAAGTGACTCCATGAAACCTACCCTCAAATCTTTTACCTCGAGCAACCTACTAACACTTTCTAACCCTATAATAGCTTAACCTACTAACAACATTGTTGTTGTTACTAAAGTAAGCTACAACCATTAGATGCAGCATTGAACGCTCATAAAAGCAGTTGAAAAGGACAAATTATACCTTGTCTTATGTGCTTTTATCAAATGCTAGTGTTACGATTTCAATGGTTAATGATTTTCAGTCATTTTGAAGCTATTTTCAAGACATTTTATGTGAAGTATTGCTTTATAAAGATTGTTGTTATAAAATTTATGTTTACTTGATCATATTCAACAAATTTATTTTATCAAGAAAGTCCATGGTTTTATGAAGTGCTAACCAGCAAGTGTACTTGCAAATATATAGTTTTCTTGTTGCTTTGTTCCGGGCAGGTACACTTTGACACATTATCTTTTCATTGGTTATAAAACCAGACTTTTTTTATTGGTGATGACTTGTTAGAGGGGATCTTTACCTAGCCACTTTGACTTTGCCTTCTCGAACCCCCAGGTCACCGGGGACATCTTCCTTGGGTCTGCCACCCTAAAGAAAGGGACATCCTATTGAGGTGACAGCGATAGGATAGTCTCTCATTACGCCAATTTTCTCTCCATTACCTTCTCTTCTATCAAAGTACAAATTGTGCGATAACATAGACCACCCTCGAATCCTCACGAAGTTGAACCATTGATTTTGCTACATGCTCTCACTGGTTTTCAGCTCCTCAAACCTTAAAATTGTTTGGTTACATTAAGCATACGAAAGCTTTCATCCTAATTGACAGTGGCAACACTCATAATTTCATTCATCGGCACCTTGCCCAAGAAGTCAATTGCTATATCCGCGTTGTCAACAATTTTCAAATCATGATTGCCAATGGTGGTTCCATGAAATGTGGATGGCATTGTGAAAATGTGCACTTACAAATTGGTCAGTATAACTTGAAATATCACATGTTTTCTATTGACATGGGTGGTTGTGACATTGTTCTTGGTTCAGAATGGTTACGCACCTGAGGACAAATACTCATGGACTTTAAGGAGTTAACCATGCAATTCCAACATGAAGGCCAACAATATAAATTCCAAGGCATTACTGCAGGCTCTCCGGAGATCATCAGTTCCCACTGCATGGAAAAGTTACTCAAAAAAGGTCATTATGGCATCATTTCCCAACTCCATTCCATTCGAGCAGTTGAGACACCCCCGGTACACCCTGACCTTCAAGCTATGCTTTCACGTCATCACACTGTTTTCCAAACACCCAAGGCCTTCCCCCCTCCTGTGGTGACCATGATCATTTCATTCCTTTAATACCAGGCAATCTTCCTCCCAATGTTCACCCTTATTGTCATCCTTTTGCTCAAAAAAATGAAATTGAGAAAAATTTCCATGAATTGTTACAAGCGGGTGTTATTCGTCCTAGCACTAGCCCCTGTTATGCCCATGTTGTCATGGTTCTCAAGAAGGAAGGAACTTGGTGCATGTGTCCTGATTTTTGTGCCCTCGACAAAATTACCATTAAGGACAAATTCCCCATTCCCGTCATAGATGACCTTCTGGATGAACTTAGTGGGGCTCAATACTTTACCAAACTCGACCTTCGTTATGGTTACCACCAGATATATATGAAAGAGGAAGACATTCCCAAGACGACATTTCACACTCATGAGGGCCACTATGAGTTCTTGGTAATGCCCTTTGGTCTTTGTAATGCTCCCTCCACTTTTCAAAGTCTCATGAATCATGTCTTTCGTACTTTCCTCCGTCACTTTGTGTTAGTTTTCTTTGATGACATTCTCATCTATAGTAAAACGTGGCCAACCCATCTCACCCATGTAGATCAAGTTCTCCATATCCTCTCCATGCACAAATGTTTCCTTCAACAGTCTAAATTTTCTTTAGGTGTCTCTAAAGTTGAGTACCTGGGTCATATTGTTGGCAAGGATGGTGTAAGGGTGGATCCTAAGAAAATTGAAGCTATGCAGAATTGGCCTCACTCAGAACTCTTAAAATTCTGCGTGGTTTTCTGGGTTTAATGGGCTATTATCGCAAGTTGTTCAAAATTATGGAAAAATTGTGGCCTCCCTAACAAATCTCCTTAATAAGAATTTCTTCAGTTTGACTCCAACAATAGACCAATCCTTCCAAGCCTTGAAGGATACTATGTGCACTACTCCTGTACTGGCCCTACCTGATTTCACCAAGACCTTTGTTCTAGAATGTGATGCAACAGGGAGAGGAATCGAGGCAATCCTCATGCAAAATGGTCCTCGTGCAAAATGGATGCCCTTTGGCTTTCACTAGTAAACATTTGTCAGAGCGAAATTTGGGCCAATCGATCTATCAAAAAGAAATGATGGTTATTTTGCATGTAGTGGATCTATGGCACCCTTATCTATTGGGACAATGCTTCCAAATTAGAACGGACCATCAAAGCCTCAAGTACTTCCTTGAACAACACATTTAATGCCCATAGCAACAAAAATGGGTAACCAAGTTGTTTGGCTATGATTATGAGATCATTTACAAAAAGGGTAAAGAAAATGTGGTGTTTGACGCTCTTTCCAGGAAATATGAAGAAGAAGGTTCCCTCTTTTGCCTCTTATTCATTGTCGTTGAATAGCTTCAGGTTGTACGCCGAGAATGGTTGCACAACCCCAAAATATCCAGCCTCACCCAAAAATTGCAACAAGATCCTCAAGTTGCTCCAGGGTACTCTTAGCACAATGAAGAGTTTCACTATAAAGGTCACCTATATTTAAGCAAACGATCAACCCTTAAATCCAAGGTGCTCTCTAAGTTTCATGCTTCTCCTACTGCAAGGCATTCGGGTTTTACCAAAACTTATGAACGGGTCAAACGCTCCTTCTTCTGAGATGGTATGAAACAAAACTTCTGCACCTTTGTGGCAGAATGTGATATATGTCAATGTAATAAGGGCGAGACTGTCAAAACTCTTGACACACTCCAACCGCTTCCAATTCCACCTACTATTTGGATGAATATTTCTATGGATTTCATTGTGGGCCTACCCAAATCATGGAATAAGTTAATCATCATGGTGGTAGTGGATCGTCTCTCCAAATATGCTCATTTTTGTGCTCTTCAACAACCATTCACAACATCTACAGTGGCTCAAATTTTTATGGATAATTTCTTCAAACTTCATGGAATGCCTCATTCTATTGTTTTTTATCGTGATCCAACTTTTACTAGCAATTTCTGGCAAGAATTATTCATGGTCCAAGGAACCCAATTGCAACTTAGTACAACCTATCATCCCAAGACAGATCGCCAAACAAAAGCGGTCAACAAGTGTTTAGAAACATATTTGAGGTGTTTTGCACCAGACCGACAACATCAATGGGTTCGGTGGTTACCCTTAGTTGAATGGTGGTACAACACGTCTTACCATACAACCACTCACATGACTCCCTTTAAAGCAGTCTACGAACATAAGCCACCATCAGTTATCCCATACATGTTAGACGTCTCCAAGGTTCAGAAGGTTGACCGTAATATTACAACCCACATGCCCATTCTCCCTACTCTCAAAGAAAATTTGGTCATGGCTCAAAACTGCATGAACCAACAAGCAGATCAAGGTCGTTCTGAACATCAATTTGCTGAAGGGAACCAAGTGTTTCTCTATCTACAACCATACAAGCAGACTTCGTTCAAATCTCAATAGTGTAAAAAATTGGCCCCCAAATTTTATGGTTCTTATACTATTCTCAAAAGGGTGGGACCAATGGCCTATAAGTTAGCTTTGCCTAGCAACTACAAGCTACATCCTGTTTTTCATGTCTCATGCCTAAAGAAAGTGATTGGAAACAAGTGCCATCCTCAGACCAGTCTACCAGAGTTAGATGAAGAAGGTTCCATTTGGTTGCTACCACAAGTCATATTGGACCAGCGAGAGCGTTGTCTTCATCATCGCACCATCCAGGAAGTATTAGTTCAATGGAAGGATACTCCACTAGAAGATGCCACCTGAGAGTCAGCTACTATTCTGCAGAAATTTCTTCATCTTAAGCCTTGAGGACAAGGCTCTTTTTGAGGGGGAGCGCATGTCAGGGACCTAACCTCTCTAACCCCTCACATAGATAAAATAATATATTTTCCATGTAATAAAGGTCGACATTAGTTAATAAGGCCTATTTAATAAATATGAATAACTCAATGTAAGAAGACCTAATAGAAGCTTCCGCTTCTAGAAGATCTTCATCCAGAATGTTCTTTAGAAGATAGAATTATTATAAATAAGAGTAGGAGGCATGAGAAAGCTTTGTCTTGAGAATTATTGTAATAGAGATCTGCTCTACTGGAGGTTGCCCCCTCGAATAGGCAAGTGAACATTGTTTCCTATCAATAAAGGTATTGTTTTGGTGTTGTGGTTCCATATATTATGTTGTTTTGTTGCTATATTTCTGTTCTCTGTTGTTATTCCACTGGTATTCACTGCAATATTTCTATTTTCTGCTATTATAATAGATTTGGTGCCTAACATAATTCCATTCAATTAATGAAAATTTGATATTGAATTTGTTGTCCAAATTTAGCACATCAATGTATTATTCATTCATGTATGAGTTAACTTAATTATATGTGGCACCATAAATTAGTGAATGTCTTTTTTCAAGTTACAGTTAATTGCAACGTGCATTGCGATTGTGCTAATTCTCCTAGTGTATTCCCTTGGATAAAATTATTATCAAATCATAGTTCCATGTGTAGTTGCTAGAGTTATCACACTATTTATGGTAAAAACTCTCTCAAACAAAGAAATAAGATAAAAAATGAATTGTGGGGTTGCATTGAACTACTTAGAATAGGAGTTATCAACCCCACTAACAAAGTTAGAAGTATATATGGATAACTGACCAATATTGGTCATATGCAATACATGTTAACAACCTTCATTATGCCATATCGATTGGTATCCACCTAAAACCCCCTAAAAGTAATCCAAACCTAAAATTGAGTGTTGGAGGAGAAAGTTCATCATTGAATATGGAGTCCTCACTCGAAGTGGAAACTAGTGTGGAAATTTTTCCCTATGGAGATTAAATGAATGCCCTACAACTTGATGATTGGCTAAGGTAGCTAGATTACTTTCATGAACTACAAAATTCACAATTGAAGATGATGCAAAGTCGCCATGAACAAAGAAGATTTGTTATGGTGGGTATAATTTATATAAGCATATATAGATACTCGATATATTTTACAAACCTTCAAGATCATGAATGCTTCTAGAGATGTAACAAGCATATTTTTAATGCAATGTTGAAGACTTGTCACACACCAATTTAGAAGTTTTTCAATTTTGTTCCAAATTACTCAGTATAATCACAAGATTCGTGCCTTAAATCAAGCAGTGAAGCATCAACGAAGTTATTGCTCATAAAAATGGATAAGCATACATGATTACTACAAGCCTTTCCAATTCTTCTAGACATAAAACAAGATCGAGAATGCACACCACATGAAGTGGAAAGGTCAATCATTGAGTAGTTGTTGTGCATTTTCTCACCTCTCCTTATATTCTTCAAACCTTCGAGATCATGGATGGCTCTAAATATGTAACAAGCATACTCTTAATGCCACATCGAAGACTTATCACACACCACTTTGAGACCTTTTGTAGTTTTATTTTAAATTATTCAGTATAATCACAAGATTCATGCCTTAGTTTAAGCAGTGAAGCATTAGTGATATTATTTCTTCACATAAGGGACAAACATACACAATGACCATAAGCTTCTCCAATTCCTCTAGACAAAGAACAAGACTAAGAATGCACGCCACATGAAATGGATAATATATTTTTAGCAATTGGGTTGACAATGTTTGAGCAATTTCAATAGTTTAACTTGAATCACACTTTCAAATAACTTACATGCAATGTCCATACCTTGCATAAATTTATGCAATCCTACAAAACTTTGCAACAACTTTGTCATTTGAAGAGTTATGAAACTATATGTTGAAGGATAAAACTATTTATAGATGAAGCACTATTAATGTTCACTGAGGAGATCACTTACTATATTGTCATGTAAGGCACAACATTCCAAATTGCAGAGACATTTTCAATTAGAGAAGACAACTATCATTTTGCAAATGTATTTCTTCAAGTTGGGAATGATGTGGATGGTGGAAAGGTTCATAATAAAATGCCTCCTTTGTAGTATGTTGAGCTAACTCTTGGAAACTTGGCAAGTATATTATGCTTTCAGCATCAAAGCATTTCCTTGAATATTTATTGACAACCAGTGTGGGCAGTGTTTGATGGTAGTCATAGATTGTTTTAACAAAATGGTCACAATGATACCTTATAGGAAGATAATTTCAATGCATTGGATTGTGTAGTTATTCGAACTAGTATGGGTGCACATTGGTCCATAATCATTAATCATCTATGATCAATAGTAGATTTCTCAACTACTTTTGGCAACCTCCATGAGGATTTATGGATACCATCATCAATAGTCTCTGATCCAGTGAGGAATGGACAATGGTAGGTAGTAAATCCACCCACAATGCAACTATTGTGATTTTCAATCACAAATATTCAAAGACATGGAAGTCAACATCCTATATGTGAAGCATTGTTATAATCATATAATACACAACACCATGATCAATTTACCTTTTGAACTAGCATGCCTTTTATTCCTATCGAAGGATAGATTAACATTTCTTGGACTTATTTTTTAGGTTACAATGGTGAAAGAGGAAATTGCACATGGGTAGGTCATAAGGTCTATCGACCAAATTTTGAAGATTTATGAATGAGCTCAATTTCATTTTGCATGCAAGCCAATAGAAGCACAAGGTTAGGATGATCAACATTAATGAAAGCATTAATTTTGTACCAGAAATAAAGTCTAGGTTTTGCACCTTCATAAAGACTATTTCATGGAGAGAGATGGAAAAATCAAATCACTCAAACATGGCCCTTATACAATCATTGGGCATATTGGAGAGAACGTGTTCAAGTTGGATATACTAGCATGCATGGGCATTCATCTAGTGTTCAATGTAGATCCCTTGAAGTTCTATAAGCCATCAATGGTGGATGGTGACAAAGAAGAATACATTGCATTGATTCCTAAAGAACTCGTCTTTGAAGTTTGCATGTAATCAAAAGAAGATGTAGTTCTATAGTTTAAAGAGAAAGAAACCTTGAAACATTATCAAATTAAGCCAAAAGGGCAATCACCCTAGGGAAACAAGTGGCATGAATTAGAGAATCACAATGAATCTTCCCCAATGGGTAGGACAATTGTTGGGGACCAATAACTCCTAAGTGGGAAGGTTTGATCCTAGAAGGAGGTAGAGATCAATGTAGTCCATGATTAGAATATTTTTTTTGTAGATAAGTTCACCCAAATAATTGTTTAAGCATGGGTGCACAAATTTGGTCTTCATGTCAACCCAAAGGGTTATCTCAATTTGTAGATGTTGTTGTGTGAAAATTCAGGAAGGTCTCGAGTTCAAATCCCATTAAGTCCCTTGGGGTTCCCTGTGAAAGGTGCAGGGTTGGGTCAAGTACACTAGCTCTCATGGATATTTGGAAAGGCTCCAACATGAATTGTCAAGGGACGTGTGCATGTATGGATTAACCTTGGGTGTTATCCTTGCTTTCCTCGCATAGGGAGATAGACTATAAAACTATTATAGCTTCAAGGTATATGGTGGAACCTCTTCTAGACATATTGTCCAGGGCTGGAAATACCTTTTCAATAATTGTTCGCCAAAGGGGTTAGCTCGACCAATGGTCACCATTGTTGTTAGGAATTTGGTTAGTTCCATGGTAATAGGTGCTTGTCTTGAATTCTCCTAGGTTGGGCATGATAGCATACACCAACAAGTTTACTAAGTATACCATCCACAAATGTGTGGATATGTCCCTTGGGTTTCCCTGCAAGGTTTTCCTTGGGAAAACAAATATGGTCTTTGTACCAGAGGAACATAATCATTCACGTGGAATGCACAACACAATGGGAAACTTCAATGAAAATCAAGATGGAAAATTGGAATTGTGTCATATATGCGAAAACATATTGTAGTTGGTTGGTCCTAGTGCTACAACTTGGGCACATATTATCAAAGTTTTGTTGTGTCGATACAATATTATGTTGCCTTGATATCCACAGTCTAAATCAATGTAGGCGTGTCTATGTAGATGGGAATATCAACAAATTGTTTTTTTTTAAAGACCAACAACCATGATAGATCATCCTCCTCGTCTCAGTTTTTATTTTTTTGTCCTTGAAAAAATAAATTATATATTTTATATTTCAAGTATGAAAACAAAACATACATTTGACTGCGTTAGAAGGCGAAAAAATAAGACATGTTCTCTATCCTATTTTGTAACAGTCACCAATACCTACTTATTATAGGCATCCTAGGCTCTGTTAAGGCCACCTTTAAAACAAAATTCACAAAAGTCTTTTTTAACCCCAAGCATCAAAGAGTAATTAATCAAAACAAAAACCAAACAAGGGATTGGTGCAGCGTCCCCATCCACCCCAGGCCGAGCCACATCACACCACCTCAACTTTTGTATCTCTGAATCAACCAAACCGTAAAAACTCCAACACACTACTGGGCCATGCTACTATTCAGATTCACTGCGTAGATTCTACTCTAACACAAGTCCACGCAGTATCATTTGAAGTAACGCGCTTAGCCTAAGCTTGAGTCGCACCACACAACTTATAATTAGTGGAAGCAACATTCTCTTTTTAGTACACCCTTAAGTAGGGAAAATTTAAGCACACACCAACATACTGACCACACAGTACAATTGCGCGCACAACCACCTGGATTTATGCATCACTTCTGTTATTACTATGCAGGGGATCAAATTCCTCTACTGCACACACATGCATTCCAGCCTCTTGAAGCACACAGGTTACAATCATGTGCACCTAACCACTCAATTCTATTCTCGATTACTCTTAACCAAAATCACAAGGTTAACTTAACAGGAAATACAACCACATTTTTCATAACCATGCACAACTACAATTACACACTAAGTGCATCATACTTACATGAACAATCATCAATTAACAAAATAACAACAAATACTCATATGCACCACATACAAGAATTTAATCTATGTCAACATAGTCAAATATGCACGTAGTAAACTTAACAAGCACATAGAGAACACTTATCTTTTAAGCACCAACTGTGGCCTTGACTCTGACGTTCCTCCTAGCCATAGTCGTTGTTGCTCATAAGCTTCCAGCAACAATTCAACCTCGAGCCGGGGCTCAACTCCACTAGGGATAAAGGGTTCCTAGTTGTAGTCTATGGTTTGAAACTCGACAGAGTTTCCTAGTCCTAAGTGCTCACTGATGCAACTAGCGCACAATCCCTCATTCCCCATGCACTTGTCACACCCAAGGAAGTGTGCCCCTTCTCTGCTCAACAATCCTTCAAATTCCCCACTTCCCTTCCCAGGGTTACCAACAACAGGTCGGACAGGAAGTCTTCGAGCCCTGTGACTAATGCCCAGAGCACTAGGTAACAAATCTCAACAAAACTCTCACCTCGAGAGTATGCCATGGGTCTGAAAACCATCCTCTCACCCAAAGAGACTGCTCACAGTATGTTACCCCGAATCTTCGACGATGAAACTCTGGATACAACCCCACAACTCCCTACAAGCTTCTCCAACAGATAAGGTAATAATTGGGTTTTCCATACCGTTTGACCCCCTTCTGCTCACTAGATATTAGAACATGAGTAATAATTGTAATCCCCTCGAAATACACTAAGGCCAACAATATATATTGCATGTCTTCCACTTGAAACTTGTCACTTCCAAAAGCAGCTTTAAGCCACTTAGTGACCCATTCCCTATCCTCAGGAACTTAGGAAAAAATAATAATATAACTAACATTACACTTTTTCGAAAATATTATAAAATAATTCCTAAAACTTACGACTCACCCCCTTTTCCTTTTTTTTTCGGTGGAGTAGCCCCCCCCTCATATCTTTTCATCTGAGTCAGTCAACGCACAATGATGCAATTAATAATCATGAATATACTTACATGGATAGGCGCACTTGCGTATCAGCATTCAGGCTCACCAGCCTCATATTCACACAGGCTCTCTGGCCTCAAAACATAAACATTCATTCATACGCACTAACCCAAGTGTGTGCAACATAGTGCAATGTGCACACTTGCCCAGGTGTGCGCAACACATAAACTGTGTGCACCCTGTCTTTGTTAACACTTTTATGCGCACTATTCTGATGCGCGCAACACCAAAACTAGGTGTCCTTGGCTCACCAACCTAAATGTATATTACATTTACACTTGGTACCAATCTAGCTCACCAACCTATACATACAATTACAAAAGGGTTCTAGATCATGGACACTACAATCCCCTCCCCCTTATTTATGCAATGTCCTCAGTGCATCATACACACATGTACATACAAAATTTCAATCATAAAAAAGTTGAGGATACTCTGCTCGCATAACATCCTTGCGCTCCCAGGTTGCATACTCGGGACCGTACCAGGTCCATTGGACGTTTACCATCTCCATTACTCAATTCCGGAGCTACTTGATTTTTTTATCTAATTTGCAAACCGGTCGCACTTGAAATCCACCTTCTGGATCCACCTAAATCACATTCCAATCAATGACATGATTAGCATCAGGTACATACTTCTTAATCAATGACACATGGAAAACATTATGAATGCATAAGGATGCATGCAATACAAGCATATAAGCGACATGACCAATCCTTTCAAGGATTTCAAATGGTCCACAATAACATGCTGCTAACTTATAACACTTTTCCAACTGAAGGGAACTACGACTGACCTTCACTTTCAGAAACATGTGATCACCCACTCCAAAATCTTTGTGAGTTATGCCTTTATATGTGCGGCTTTTCTGCATGTCCTAGACAACCTTTAAATTTTGCTTGATCTTTACCATTTGCTCCTCCATTTCCTAGAGTAGATTTGGCCCAACTACTGCACAGTCTGTTGAGTTATCCCAACTCACAGGAGTGTTGCACTTTCTACCATAAAGTGCTTCAAATGGGCTCATCCTTATGGATGCCTAATACCCATTGTTGTAAGCAAACTCTACAAAATGAAGGTAGTCTTCGCACTTGCATGGCTTATCCATGACATACATCCTCAACATGTCTTCAATCACTCGATTTGCTCTCTTCGTCTGACCATATGTGATCCAGGTATATATCGGTGGCCACCCACCTATTCCAACTGGCTCACATACAATTTTCATCCTGGCAGTTTTTTTCTAACTTTTCAGGTCCTAAACTTTCAGGGCCATTTTGAGGCCCTAAACAACATTTTTTGGGCTCACAACTATCAAATTATTAATGATGCCAGAATGTGACGACAACATGTGTAGTCCTCAGATAGATGTTTCCACTGAGCTATCATACGGCTCAAATGGAGATCGTATGCAAAAGTTACAACCCTGGGAAATTGATGTACCAACTTACCACATCGGGGCCCACATGAGTTTTGGCGCTTCATCTCTTAGGGTTAGGTTTTTGGATGTCTAGGGTTTTTTTGCTACCTCTTGATGCTAAAAAGGCTATAGGCCTCATTGTAATGTGCTCAAACGGATACGCGTAATAGCCATGTCTCTTCTCAGAGATTAGATACCACCATTCGAGCAAGATTGTTTTCATTCTGCATTTTATAGTTTCAACAGATTTCTTTATTCAATAAAAGTCAAGTTTCATTGTATCTATGTTATTGTTCACTGTATCTAAGTGTTAGTGTTATAAATATGTGTTTCATTTCGTTCTGCTCATAAATATGGATAAATGGTATCAGAGCGGTCTGCTTTTCATTTGTTTCTTTGTGCATGTCGCCAACGAAGTCAGGGTATAAGCAATTGGGACTCGAACTAGTTGAGCCTTCGCTAGATCGGCCTCGCCAAACTCGACGACCGCCCATGGGGGAAGAAAAGAGAGATGATGGGGTAGGAGATCCCTTTAAATTATTGCTTGAGGAAGCCCTCACGAGACAGAGGAATGAGATGATGGATAATTTTGTGCAAATCCTTTGACGACTGCCAACAAGAAACGCATATTCCTCGAGCGGAGGCATCACCCCCTTCAAGGTACATATCAATTTTGATATCCCTATATTTGAAGGTTAGATAGATGCATATGTTGTAGACAAATGGTTAAACCTTCTAGAAGGGTATTTTTTTGTCCATAACTTTTTCGATAGAGAAAAGATTACGTTTGCACTTTTAAAGGTCGTCCCCCATGTCAAAGATTGGTGGGAGATTTTCTGTGAGCAAACGGCAATAGAGAAATCTTCATTATTTGTAGTTGCACCCACTTGGGGTTCTTTCAGGGATGTTATTAAGGAACAATACTACCTTGTTGGAAATTATGACGACTTATATACTAGATGGACCACACTGCAACATGAAAGGGACCAAACAATGCCAGAGTTCATCAATGTCTTGTCTTCCATACCTTGCGCACCAAGTTAGGTATCAAGGACTTTGAGCGACATCTGGTGCTCAAGTACCACAACAGTGGGCATAAATACGTCCAGACATAAATGGATTTTATGTACATCTCGTCCTTGGGCACGACCTATCAATATGATGTCAAAATCGAGCAGAAGCATAAACAAAAGAGGCGACAATTTGTGTCTGTGAACCCCTCACAGCAGAAGCAGGGTGTTGGCCCTTGACCAAGTTTTGAGGAAACATTGGTCGTGTTTGACCATTTTTGGGACTTTGACAGGCTGGTCGAGGATGGAGCACACAGGTAGAGCTGAGATCATGGGATCTCACTTGTTTTGCGGGATTGTGGACCCAACAAAGGGATTTTAGTGTTTATGTAATGGGTTAGGGGATGTCGGCCCATGGGTTTACCCATGATTAAGCCCTTTTGTGAATGTATAAATAAGTAGCTAAGCGATGTAAGAAGTAGTTATTGATTGGCTTATTGCATCACTAGTTGGCTTTGTGAAAGAGTATGTTAAGACTTACAGAGCTAAGTGCAAGTGATTGTAAGTTGCTTTGTGCAAAAAAACGTTGTATGTAAGGCTTTGTGCTTGACTGAAGAGTTGGCTCTATGCCTTGACCTGGTTTTGGGAAGGAGGTTCTGGTGCGCAGTGCGCAGATCTCCTGTCCTTTGCGGACTTTGGCTCTGTGGCTTTGTGCACAGGAACGACTGAATGTAAGAAGATTGAAGACTAATAAAGAAGAAGAAGAAGTTGATGGACGTAGCCCTACACTGGGGTGAACCACGTATATCCTGTGTTTTGATGTGCTTTGTGCGATGTTGTTGGTGTTGATTATGTTGTTTATCTTCTTAGTGCGTTGATCTTTATATATGTTGGATAGGTCTATCGATGCTTGGTCCTCTATTGATGTTGAATATGCTAGATCTAAACTAATGCTATGTGCTAAGTGATTGGAAGAACTTGATCTTTATTGTTACTGCGTTGATCTGTAATAAGGGTTTAATCTACGATGTGAATGAGACTCGTGAACTAATGCATCTTGTTGTCTAAGTGCTCTGTTAAGCGTAATAATCACAGATTTGTGTCCCAGCTTAGTTGTAGACACTTGTGTCTTGCAACCCCCCCTGCCTCTACCTCGGGTGAGACTTCATCTACTTCGCAGGTGTTGCTGAAAGGGCCGGTAGTTAGGGTTTTGTTGGTGCGTTGTTGAAGCGTTGAACCCCGGGTCTGCCTCTGTGCCAATAAATGCTTATGCTGCCAGGACCTGAAACTGTGATTGTTGGGAACTGAAGAAAAGAGAAAGCTCTGTGCGTAGATTTGTTGATGTAGTGCACAATATTCTACTTGAATTGTGAAGCTCTGTGCTAAGAAAGAAAACTCGATCTGAAGGAAAGAGGTAAGATCTTAAAACTTTGTGCTCTAGTAAGGGTAAGATAAGTCGAATTTTTTTCTTCGAAAGCATGAATCTAGGTATGTTTGATAGGTTTTCTCCTAGTCTAGAAGTTAGGGCACAGTTAGAAGAAAGAGTCGATCTGAATAAATTTGATAGAAATAGAGAAAGATATGTTATTCCTATGCATAGAAAGAATTTTTGGACTAATAAGTGGATGCTGGAACCTAGAAAGAATTTTTGCAGATTGCAGGTCCAACAATGTGATCCCAATGCACAGTACAGGAGAGGCTGGGAATCGTTTAAAAGAAAGAGAGGATTGCACTATGTTATAATTGCAGAAGACCGGGATATCTTGCTAAGCAATGCCATGGTACAGGTCCTATGTGTCTTTATTGTAAAATTGTTGGTCATGAGGTTGAGGATTGCCCCATAATGATTGCTAAAGTTGAAAACATGAATATAAGACAAGAAAACTATGAAGAAGGACAAGAGGCTAAGGATATGTTAGAGAACCAACAAGAGAAAGAATCAGAGACTATGTTATCTCAATTAAAAGAAACAATGAATGATCACAGAGACATCGGTTTACCAGAGATCCTGAAAGTAAAATAGCGCATAGTTACAAGAATAGAAGACCTCGACATAGACTGTGTATTGGATGAAGAAACACACGTGAATATTATGCCATAAAGCACTTGGGAAATTTTGGGAAAGCCTACTATGATACCTTCATTGGGAAGGGTAGGCTTGTTTAAAGGAAAGATGATAACCCTATGTGGAAGAGTTACTAATGTACCTATGATTTATCACGAAACATCGAATGAAGAAGAGTTTGAAGTCATTAAGTTTATTGAGAACAATGCTCCTTTTCCACTTTTGTTAGGAAAGACTTGGATTGAGAAGGATCACATCAGAAGGAAAGTAGAGGAGGAAGCTACAAAACAAAAAAAGAAAGAACTAAGGGACTTCATAACCAGAAAAATAAAGCGACTAATAGAAGAACAAGAGGACAAGTCGAAGCAACAGAGGGCAAGAGAGTTAGTTGTCAAAGTTGAAAGAATGCAGGAAGACTTTAAGAACGTGTGTGTGCAAGAAAGAAGTATAGCCAACCCAGAAATAGTAAGAGGAGGGACATTAACCCCATAATCTGTAAGAGCACATCAGTAACACGAAGTCACTTTACTAGGAGAAGCTAAGAACAAGAATGGAAAGAGGATTCCAGAAATTGTTAGAGAAGCGTAGATCACGGGAAAGAAGGCCAGGAAGATCAATCTAAAGACAGATAAGCTAGAAAAACTACAGGAATCTACAAAGGACATAAGGAAGACTTCGCAGGAGGTAGATCTGTGGAACTTGAACCTCACCGGAATAGTAGAACAACGCAGAATGGGACTTTGCCACGATGAAGCTATATGACCATTGGAGGCACCCAATCACTAGAATGACGCTCCAGAATGACTAGAAATGCAATTATTGACAGAAAGACCATCGTTGGACCGTTGGGACTGCGCCATAATAGACAGATTCACATTGATGTACATATTCATACCCGTTGGAGGAATCTGTTACGACGCTGCTTATTTAACCCGTCGAACGCTGCGCCAGAACCAATTTTGGCCACCCGTGTTTATCCAAGATAATAGAAAATTGATTGTATATCGCGCTGTGATTTCTAGACCTCGCCATCTGTTTGATTACCTCGCTTGTTTTTTCACCTACCCGATCTATTTGCTTACAAGTGTGAATGTCGGGCGAACATAGCGCGTTAGAAAAGTCTGTGGAGGATATTCTCGTAGAACTCATGGCTGAGAGAGTTATGTCTGTAGGAATATAGGCGTAGTCGACTGGGGAACTGCATGCATCCCCCTAGACCAGACGTCATTCTAGTCATACTGCTGAGAAGCGAAGCAAGAAGCGCGACGATTTGGCTAAGGCGAAGCAGATCCTGTAGGTCTTGCCAGATAATATACTGCCTTTGGCTGGCACGGTTAATCGCGACAGCATCCCGCGTGACTTTGAGTACATGCTGATTACTGCGTACATCCTGAAGGGGATAGGCGTAGTTGGACTCCAGTTAGGACAGATCCCAGATCTAAAGAACAACGACTTCAACCTCGGCGATAAGAAGAACTACGCGATGCTCGCGCCGCATAGATACCTGATGAAGACAACTGGGAAGAAGCCTTAGATAGTCTCCCAGCCTTGGATAAAGGAGCTCGCTTAGTCAACGATATTGAATGTAATGAAGATTCCTCACTTTGGTCGACATCCGGAGGTTAACGCTTGAGTTAAAATCCTCATGTCGTGCTATCATGGAGGTTATCTATGGCTCGACAGGCGCATCATTGTGGATCCGACGTTGATCCACTTGATTACAGGACTAAGCATGTAGGGACCGGACCCTTAGAAGTTCTACCCAGGGAAGACTTCATATCGCTCCCTGGCACAAGGCATAAAGGAAGATTATGGTGATGTAGAAAAGGGAAAGCAAGGCTACAAGATAGCCTCTATCTAGGATGGCACAGTGTGCTTCGCTTGCCAACTTATAACTGGCAAGCTTGTCAGAAAGAACCGTATGACACAAGTCATTGGGTTCGTAGTGGACCTTGTAGGGAAGTGCGTAGAAGGAATGCAAATGAATTGGGCGAGTTACCTCGTCAATGAGCTGGAAAAGGAATTCCACGTAGCGCAAGATCAGGGATATGATTTCATTTTAGCTGGCTACGGATGTTGATCACATTTGTCGCTTGGCAGATGCCGGAAGGAATGACATTTCCAGAAGTCGAGCCATTAGAACTGTTGGCCGCAAGGTTCTCCAGCTTGTGGTATACAAATGATATGTCGAAGCAGTGGCAGTCGAACGTTGTATTGCATGCCTACTACCAACAGCTGAAGCATGTTATTGAGTCATTTCCCCGCATGACATTGAATACATTACATCAGTACAGACCGCTAGCAAAGTTCCACTCAGATCGACACTTTATCTACATCACTGCATGTAGGGATGAGAGCAAGGAGGACTTGCATTCATATTATAAGCTGACTGACGAAGACATGGAAGAGATCACCAAAGAATGGCCGACGGAGTTCCTCGTACCAGTTGAAGATGCAGAGCTCTCCGATGCAGACATCATAGGAAGCCCCTTAGTCACCCGGGTCGAGCATGTCGGACAGAGCAGCGCAAAGAAGAAAAAGAAAAAGGAAGATGTCCAAGAAACTAATGAAAAGGACAGCGCCTTTGAGGAAGATGGATTTGGCTTGCCAGAAGGGGGAGGAGAAGACCAAGGCAATGGACAAGGCAGAGGGGATGAAGGAGAAATGGAAGGAGAAGGTGAAGCTACACCGCTGAAGGATCCCCTTACCATGACAGAAACACCACAGAAGGGGAAGGTTTATCCGGAGAAACCTTTGGCAAGAAAGAAGACCCGCGCCAATAAGCCCCAATCGAAGACTGTGCTCACCGAGGATGATGTTGGTATAATCATCACAGCAGTGGTGGACACTTTAGAAGATATCTTGTAGTGACATGGAGTGAAGCAGGAGACGCTGTATGAATAAATCGAGAAAGAACTAAAATACCTACAACAAGATATTTACGAGATTTGCGCAGTATCCACTGCACCTTCTTCGTCGAAGTTTGCAGAATTGGGGGATGAGCCCGCCCAACTACGAAGGCTAGCAGATGCAACCGAGGCTCGACTCCAACGAGTCCAAGAAGAGAAGAAGAAGGCTACAGAAGCCTTGTAGCAAGAAAAGGAGGAGGTCTTAGAGCAACTACGCGTTGCGCAGTCCTGCGCAATCACCTATGAGAAGGAGAAGGAGGAGAGTCAAGAAATGTTCGAGGAAGATTAAGCAAAGACCCAGAAAGAAAGAGACCTACTTCTCGCTGAGCATATTGTGGTCAAAGAAGCAGTGACTACAACACTTCGCTCTGTACCAGGTCTGACACAGGAGGAACCAGAGCCAGTCGAGATTCAAGTGGGGAAGCTTGTTGAGGCCATTCAACAACTTCAAGCATGGATAACGGAGTTAGAGCTCCAAGTAGTGCCGAGCACTCCACAAGAGGTGCATAATCAGAGAGAGGAAGCTACCAAGAGCGCAGTTGAAAGGATCCGATAACTCGCCTCAGAGTGTAAGCAATTGAGTGATCGAAGTGCACAGACCTGTGAATGCCTCGTAGAAGATCCAGAGCTGAGGAAACTGGAAGCGCAACTACAGGAGGCGAAGCAGAAGACACTGAAATTTCAAGCACATATGAAGTTGCTTACTCCAGTCAAGAGGATGAAGAGATCACAAGAACAACATGCAGTCTAGCAATAGATTACTGCCATACATGGCAGAGTCATGAAAGTTACACTAAGGCTCCAGCCGGTGCAGGACGAAGCCTGCACGATTTTTGAAGAGATTGAAGGACAAGGCTTGCAGCTAGACCAAGTGGCTGCGACATTGGAACAATGCCTGGAAGGGCCCATTACAAAGAAAGTGATTCAGGAGTTCATTGAGCAGGAAGCTCTGGCGAAGCAGCAAGTCGAGGCAGGTCGAGCTAAGCTCGAGGCCTTCGAAGTAGTGTTGCCCAGATCTGAGTGACTCGGGATGAGTCACAGGTGAGTTTTGGGGGCCTGTTGGCCCTTTACCAAGTTTTGAGGAAACATTGGTCGTGTTTGACCATTTTTGGGACTTGGACAGGCTGGTCGAGGATGGAGCACCCAGGCGGAGCTGAGATCGCGAGATCTCACTTGTTTTGTGGGCTTGTGGACCCAACAAAGGGATTTTATGGTTTATGTAATGGGTTAGGGGATGTCGGCCCATGGGTTTACCCATGATTAGGCCTTTTTGTGAATGTATAAATAAGTAGCTAAGCGATGTAAGAAGTAGTTACTGATTGGCTTAGTGCATGACTAGTTGGCTTTGTGCAAGAGTATGTGAAGACTTGCAGAGCTAAGTGCAAGTGATTGTAAGTTTCTTTGTGCAAACATACATTTTATGTAAGGCTCTGTGCTTGACAAAGGAGTTGGCTCTGTGCCTTGACCTGGTTTTGGGAAGGAGGATCTGGTGGACAGTGCGCAGATCTCTTGTCCTCTGCGGATTTTGGCTCTGTGGCTTTGTGCACAGGAGCGACTGAATGTAAGAAGATTGAAGACTAATAAAGAAGAAGAAGAAGTTGGTGGACGTAGCCCTACACTGGCGTGAAACACGTATATCCTGTGTTTTGATGTGCTTTGTGAGATGTTGTTGATGTTGATTATGTTGTTTATCTGCTTAGTGCGTTGATATTTATATATGTTGGATAGGTCTATGGATGCTTATTGCTCTATTGATGTTGAATATGCTAGATCTAAACTAATGCTATGTGCTAAGTGATGGGAAGAACTTGATCTTTGTTTGTACTGTGCTCATTTGTAATAAGGGTTTAATCTGCGATGTGAATGAGACTCATGAACTAATGCATCTTGTTGTCTAATTGCTATGTTAAGAGTAATAATCACAGATCTGTGTCCCAGCTTGGTTGTAGACACCTGTGTCCTATAACCCCCCCTGCCTCTACCTCAGGTGAGACTTCATCTGCTTTGCAGGTGTTGCGAAAAGGGCCGATAGTTAGGGTTTTGTTGGTGCATTGTTGAAGCGTTGAACCCCGGGTCTGACCCTATGCCAACACATGGCAAAGGCATTCCCAACCCTCAGAACAAAGGACAGAGCAAGGATGGACAACATTAAGAAAACCAGTCTAAGCCACAAACAAAGAAGGACAATAGGAAGACAAAGAAAGACACTTGGAAGTGGTGTGATTTCCATAAGAGACCCTGGCATAACACCGATGAATGTCGCTCAAAGCTGTCATTGGTGGTCGAGGTGAAAGCCTATGAATCAGATGTGGGTTTCGAATTTGAGTCAAAACCAAAAAAAGGGAGATGGATCATTGACGCAGAACCCAGTGCCACCATTGCTACCACCAAGATCCAGCCCGATGAACCTAATGAATGAGAGGAAGGTGAACGCCTCTTTCATTCACAGATGAGATCATTGATAGTAGTAGCCAGAAGAACCTCATCTCAGCGAAGGTCATCAAACGGTTGGCTCCGTTGACAACACCGCACCCACACAAGGGATGGCTCCACAAAGAGAGTGATCTCTGCGTTATCCAACAGTGTCGCCTGCCTTGCGACATCGAGCCCTTCAAAGATGAGGTATTGTGTGATGTTGCCTCCCTTGAAGTTTGTGATGTTGTTTTGGGCCGACCTTATTTATGGAAATGTCATGTTGTATATGAGTCTAGGCCTTGTCGTGTTATTATTACTTTGGATAGGAAACTGTACAGGATACCCGAGGTAGTCTCACCTATTGCCATTTCCTTGATCTCTGCCAAGCAATGCATGAAGTTCATCTCTCAGACCAAGAAGTTTGTCTTCTTCATAATTCACACTCAAAGTGAGCGGAAGGTCTTAGCCACATCCATGGCCTTTGCGGCAAGTTTCTCAATGCAATAGAAGCAAGCGGATAAGGTCGTGGAAGAATACAAAGATATCTTCTCCTCATCCACTGGGGTACCTCTGGACTATCAGGTAAAGCGTTCAATCGATCTTACCCCCGATGCTCCGCTACCCAATGGGTCAGTCTATCGTCGCTCTCTGTCAGAAAATGAGGAAATCAAGCACCAGATCCAAGATCTACTCAGAATGGGGCACATCCGACCAAACTTATCACCTTGTGGAAGCTCAATTGTGCTTGTGTAGAAGAAATATAGGACCTTGCAACTCTGCATTGATTAGCGAGCCCTAAATAAAATCATAGTCAGGAGCCGATACCCAATTCCTTAAATTGATGATCTCCTTGAATAGCTCAAGGGGGACAAATACTTCAGTAAGATTGATCTAAAGTCCGACTACCACCAGGTCCCAATAGAGCAGACCGATGTATGGAAGACTGCCTTCAACTCCAAAGAAGGTCTTTTTGTATGGTTGGTCATGCCCTTTGGCTTGGCTAATGCCCCAACAACTTTCATGAGGATGATGGATGATTTCTTGCGGTCGTTCACCAATTCTCTTATGGTGGTGTATATGGATGACATCCTCATCTTCAACAAGATTTGGGCAGAACACTTGCAGCATATTCAATAGGTTCTACAGACTCTGTGACAACACAAGCTATATGCAAATTTGGAAAAATGCTCGTTCATCATGAACATGGTCCAATACCTACGCTACATTGTTGATGAGCATGGGGTGCATGTCAATCTAGCCAAGTTCTAAGTCATTCGTGACTAACCAGCCCCTACCACTCTCCCTAAGCTTCGAAGTTTCTTAGGCCTTTCATATTTCTATCGCAAGTTTGTGTTGGGATTCTCCCACATTGAATTGGCCCTTAGCCATGTGACCAAGGGTGGTGGCAAGGAAAATTTTGTGTGGGGCCAGCCACAACATAAAGAATTCAATGATTTGAAGCAATGCTTGGGCTTAGCCCCGATGCTCTCATTACCCGACCCGCAACAACCTTTTGAGATTGAGACAGATGCTTCAAACTATGTTGCCGGTGCATCTCACTCAACACAGACATCCTGTGGCCTATCATAGTGAAACACTATTAGATATCATTTGTAAGTACCCCACTTACGAAAAAGAAATGTACTCCATTGTACAAGTCTATCGCCAATGGAGGTATTATATTTTTGGGAAGGAGATTGTCATCCACACTGATCATAAGCCTCTATAGTTCATGGAAACACAAGGAAAATTGCATAATGACCACCATCAGAAGTGGTCCACATACTTGCACCGGTTCCATCTCAACATCAAGTATAAGACAAGGAGCACCAACTGTGTCGTTGATTGCCTCATTGGACCTCTAGTTGCAACACTAACGACGGTGCTTCACTCGTGTGACCATGATACCTCCGGATGGCCCCAACTCTATGAGAGAGATCTTGTCTTCGCCACTACCTACCATACATTGGGCACAAACATAGTTGTCACTGACTTCCATCTTCATAATGGGTTGTTGTGCCATCTCTTCCTCCCATCAAGAGAGTGAGCATAGCTAATTTGGGAACCTCACTATAGTCGGGTGGCAGGACACTTTGGTGTAGAAAAGATAGTGGCAGTGTTGCAACAACATTTCTATTGAACGAAACTTCGACGTGATGTCAACAAGTATATCAGGTGTTGCACGGCTTGCGCCATTTCCAAATCGACAATTAAGAAACAAGGCATGTACACCCCTATGCCTACTCCTGATAGGCCCTAAGAATCCATCTCGATGGACTACATGTCGGGCCTTCCTTCAACTAAGCAGAGAAATGATTGTGTTTTTGTGGTTGTTGATTGATTTTCCAAGATGGCGATTATGGCTGCCTATAAAAACAACATCACAGTGGAGGCCACTGCTAAGCTCTTCTTCGAACGAGTGTGGGCACATTTTGGGATACCACAAACCGTTGTCTCATATCGGGACAACTAGTTCCTCAACACATTCTGGTTGAGCCTCTAGTCACTACTGGACACCAAGCTCACCAAATCCATTGCCTTCCACCCCCAAACAGATGGCCAAACCGAGGTCATCAACAAGATGATTATGCATATCTTGTGCATGTACAATTCCAAGCATCCACACACATGGGATGAGAGTCTTCCCTATGTACAACACAATTACAACAGAGCCATATATAGCTCAACCAACCACGACCCTTTTCAGGTGGGGTTGGGATTTCAACCATTGGGTCCCATGGATGTTGCACTACCTCTTGCGTCCACACAGGAAAAATCATCCCATGCTCAAACCGAAGACGACAAAGCCACCCAGTTCATTGAACAAATCCATCACATCTGCCAATAGGTTTAGGATATTTTGCAGAAGTCTAATACCAAGTACAAGAAGCACCATGATCAACATCGGGTGCCACACAAGTTTCAGGTGGGAGATAAATTTTGGTTGCACTTGCAGAAAGAATGCTTTACAGGACCCCATCAGAGGCTTTGTCCACTCCGCTATGGACCTTACACGATCATCAATGTTGTGGGTGAGAATGCTTTTGAGCTCAACATTCCTCGCTTCCTTGGCTTGCACCGAGTGTTTAATGTGGACCTCCTTCGTCCATACTTTCCACCATTATTGGACACCTCAAAGATAACAGAACAATTGACACTGATAGAGCTCAACCATGACTCCATGGAATAGGAATCCACTGATCATATCATGGACACACAGGTCAAGGGAACTTGCCAACAAAAGCTTCAGCTTTATCGTGTCATCAAATTGGGGCAACTTCTGCACCAAGGCAAGTGGCTCACCCGGGGCCAAATTCAACAAAAAATTCCTCATCTGATGGGGAACTCAACACAATGGAAACCATTTCTTCTTAAGGGTGAGGATTGATCCAAGTGGATATCGGTGGCCACCTACCTATTCCAACTAGCTCACATAATGTTTCCATCCTGGCAGTTGTTTTCTAGCTCTTTGGGTCCTAAACTTCTGGGGTCGTTTTGAGGCCCTAAACAACATTTTTTGGGCTCACCACTATGACATCTCATTGGAGTATGACAACAACATGTGTAGTCCTCGAATAAACCTTTCCAACGGGCTATCCTGCGCCTAAAACGAAGATCGTATGCGAAAGTTATGACCCCGGGAAATCGATGTACCAACTTACCCCATCAAGGCCCACATGACTTTTGGTGCTTCATCTCCTCGGGTTAGGTTTTTAGATGTCTAGTTTTTTTTTATTACTTCTTGATGCTAAAAAGGTTGGAGGCCTCATTGTAATGTGCTTAGATGAAATCGCATAGACGCCACATCTCTTCTAAGAGATTAGCTACCACCATTCGAGCAAGATTGTTTTCATTCTGCAATTTACAGTTTCAACAGATTTCGTTATTGAATAGAAGTCAAGTTTCATTGTATCTCTATTATTGTTCAATGTATCTCTCTGTTAATGTTATAAATCTGTTTTTCGTTTCGTTTCGCTCATAAATCTGGATCAATTTGTCTTAGGGTGATATGTTGTGTTGAAACTCAGACTAGTTCCAAATCCCTTGAATAACCCTTTCCAAAAGTTTGAAGTGAACTTGGAATATCTGTCAGACACAATTACCTTAGGTACCCCATGCAACTTGGCAATTTCTCACATGTAAATCTCAACAATGTCGGTTGCCTTGTGCGCTGACTTCACTGGAACAAAATGGGAAGCTTTGTTAAGCTTGTCTACCACCACCATAATGGAATCATGATGATTAGCAGTCTTAGGCAACTTAGTTATGAAGTCCATGGTCACGACTTCTCACTTCCATTTAGGAATGGGAAAGGGCTGCAACAAACTAGATGGATGTTTGTGCTCAGCCTTGACCTTCTGACACTCGACACATCTCGCAATAAAATTTGCAACTTTATTTTTCATACCTAGCCAAAAGTATTGCTTCTTCACTGCGACAATGGTCTTCTGGTAACCTGGATGTCCAGCATAACAAACCTTATGCATCTCTGACAAAATTAGGCTCTTCAACTCCTGATCATTTAGAACATAGACTCTGCATCTATACATGAGGATCCCATCCTCTCTTAGTTCATAGCCTTCCAACTTCTGTTGTGACATACCTTGTTGTAAGGTCGCCTTTATATCCATATATCACAAATTTGATTTGGCAACTTCCAAAATTTTGTTGCACAAATCTGTCTGGTACTTGCAATGGTTGTAACATGAATTTCATGCACCCTTCTACTGAGTGCGTCAACCACTTTTTTATATTTTCCCTTGATATGCTTTATGTCAAAGTCATACTCACCGAGGAACTCTAACCACCTGCTTTGTCTGGCATTCAAACTTGGTTGTCCAAATAAATACTTTAGACCACAATGGTCTATTCTCAGCTCAAATCTCTTTCCCATGAGATAATGTCACCACATTTTCAAGGTATGCATTATAGTTGCCAATTCTAAACCATGCGTAGCATAGAGCCTTTCATGCTCTTTCAACTTCTTTGATTTGTAGCATACCACATGTCCATTCTAACTCAGGAATCCACCGAGCCCTTCCTTACATGCATCCATGGACACAATGAAGTCTGCGTCTGGATCCACAATTCTTAAAATCGGTGCACTTGTTAACAAACTCTTCAAGTGATGAAAACTCCTTGCGTAATCCGGGGTCCACTCAAATCGCACACTTTTCTTCTACAAGGATGTAATTGGATGCACAATTTTCAAAAATCCTTCAATAAACCTTTTGTAGTACCTTGTTAGTCCCGTTAAGGATCTCACTTATGTGACATTTCTTGGTGTTGGCCATTCCTCAATGGATTTTATCTTCGTTGGGTCCACAACTATTCCTTCTTTTGAAATAATATGACCCAAATAGTGAAGTTGTCCTTGATAAAATGAACACTTGCTCATCTTCGCATAAAGTTGATGCTCCCTCAACACCTGTAGCACCATCCTCAAGTGTTGATCATGCTCTTCCTCAAAATTTGAGCAAATAAGAATGTCATCCAAAAACACAATGAAAAACTTGTCTAAGTAACTTCTGAAAACTCTCTTCATCAAACACATGAAGACAATTGGTGCATTCGACAACCCAAATGGCACCACTGTAAACTCGTAATGACCATACCTTGTTTGGAAGGCAGTCTTACTGATGTCCTCCTCTTTTATTCTCAGTTGGTGATATCCAGATCTAAGATCTATCTTGGAAAATATCCTTGCGCTCCTTAGATGATCAAACATATCATATATCCTTGGCAAATGATACTTGTTCTTTACTGTTACTTTGTTCAACCGCCTGAATTCGATACAAAGTCTCAGTGTACCATCCTTTTTCTTCACGAACAAAATTGGTGCACGCCAAGGCGACACACTTGGGCGTATATACCCCTTCTTCAAAATCTCTTCAAGTTGCATCCATAACTCCTTAAGTTCTGGTGTACTCATCCTATAAGGAGTATTGGATATAGGTACTGCTTCTGACATCATATTTATAGAGAAGTCAATATCTCTTTTCAGAGGCAATCCCGATATCTCTTTAAATACATCCTCATGCAATTTTAGTGCTGCGCAATCTTCCACATTTATCACTTTATCCTCAGGTGCCTCTTCCATGTGCAATGTGAATACTTAACACCCTTTCTTGTAACTTTTCTTCAACTGTAATGCCAAAATTTCTCTTATAGTCACAGCCCTTGGAATTCCTTGAATTGATCTCAAATTTCCTTTCTCATCCATGCAAGTGAATTCCTTATTGTAACAATCCAAGACAACATGATGCTCATCCAACCAATCCATACCAATGAGACAATCATACGAGCCCAAAGGTATAATATTCAAATCAACCTTTGTGCACAGTCCATTAATCTCCAATGAACATGCCTTAACCATCTCATTGATTTTCCTCTTTTCTCATGTAGCTAACTGCACCAAGGTATGCATTATAGTTGCCAATTCTAAACCATGCATAACATAGAGCCTTTCATGCTCTATCAACTTCTTTGATTTGTAGCATACCACATGTCCATTCTGACTCAGGAATCCACCAAGCCCTTCCTTACATGCATCCATGGACACAATGAAGTTTGCATCTGGATCCACAATTCTTAAAATCGGTGCACTTGTTAACAAACTCTTAAGGTGATGAAAACTCCTTGCGCAATCCGGGGTCCACTCAAATCGCACACTTTTCTTCTACAAGGATGTAATTGGATGCACAATTTTCGAAAATCCTTCAATAAAACTTTTGTAGTACCTTGTTAGTTCCATTAAGGATCTCACTTATGTGACATTTCTTGGTGTTGACCATTCCTCAATGGCTTTTATCTTCGTTGGGTCCACAACTATTCCTTCTTTTGAAATAATATGACCCAAATAGTGAAGTTGTCCTTGATAAAATGAACACTTGCTCATCTTCGCATAAAATTGATGCTCCCTCAACACCTGTAGCACCATCCTCAAGTGTTGATCATGCTCTTCCTCAGAATTTGAGTAAATAAGAATGTCATCCAAAAACACGATGAAAAACTTGTCTAAGTAACTTTTGAAAACTCTCTTCATCAAACACATGAAGACAATTGGTGCATTCGACAACCCAAATGGCACCACTGTAAAATCGTAATGACCATACCTTGTTCTGAAGGTAGTCTTATTGATGTCCTCCTCTTTTATTCTCAGTTGGTGATATCCAGATCTAAGATCTATCTTGGAAAATATCCTTGCGCTCCTTAGATGATCAAACATATCATCTATCCTTGGCAAATGATACTTGTTCTTTTCTGTTACTTTGTTCAAATGATTTCTTGGATGATTTTAACATTCTAACTCTAGTGTGCACAATCGTGCATCACTGTCCTTGTGCACATCAAAACTCTATACCGTACACCAATGGTTTTCCGCACGAACTAAACTCTACACTATGGGACACCAATTATTAACACACACATCCATTCATATTAGTCTTTGGCCCATACAAGTCCAGTGTTGAACCAATAACTCTGATACCATACTGTAATGTCCCCAACCACCCCAGGATGGGCCACATCACACCACCTCATCTTCTGTAGCTCTGAATCAACCAAACCATAAAAACCCCAACACAGTACTGAACCATGCTACTCTGAATATTCACTGCGCAGATTCTACTCTAACACAAGTCCGTGCAGTATCACTTGAAGTAACACACCCAACCTAAGCTTGAGTCACACCACACAACTTATAATCAACGGAAGCAACATTCTCTTTTTGGTACAACCCTAAGCAACAAAATTTAATCAAACAACCGCATGCACCAACATACTGACCACACAGTACAATTGTGCACACAACCACATGGCTTCATGCGCCACTTCTATTATTACTTTGTGTGGGTTCAAATTCCTCTACCGCACACACATGAGTTCCAGCCTCTTGAAGCGCACAAGTTACATTCTTGCGCACCCGACCACTCAATTCTCTTCTCGATTACTCATAACCAAAATCACAAGGTTAACTTAACATGCAAGATAACCACATTTGTCATAGCCATGCATATCTACAATTACAGACTAGGTGCACCATACTTACATGAACAAGCAACAATTAACAAAATAACAACAAATACTCATATGCAACACATACAAGAATTTAACCTATGTCAACATAGTCAAATATGCACGTAGTAAACAAGACAAGTACATAGAGAACACTTATCTTTTAAGAAAGTCACCAACTACAACCATGACTCAGACGTTCCTCCCAACCATAGATGTTGTTTCTCATAACCTTTCAACAACAATTCACCCCCGAGCTGGGGCTCAACTCCACCAGGGCTAAAGGGCTGCTAGCGATATTCTATGGTTTGAAACTCAACAGAGTTTCCCAGTCCTAAGTGCTCACTACTGCAACTAGCCCATAGTCTCTCATTCCCCACGTACCTGTCACACCCAAGGAAGTGTGCCCCTTCTCTGCTCAATAGTCCTTCGACTTCCCAACTTCTCTTCCCAGGGTTACCAACAACAGGTTGAACATGAAGTCTCCAAGCCCTTCGATTAATGCTCAACACACTAGGTAAAAACTCTCGCCTTGAGAGTATCCCACAGGTCTGACAACCACTCCACAACAACCAACCTCTCACCTAGAGAGATTGCTCATGGTCTGTCACCCTGACTCCTCGACAATGAAACTCTGGATACAACCCCATAATGCCCTACAAGATTCTCTGACAGATAAGTTAATAATCGAGTTTTCCATACCATCCGACCCCCTTCTGCTCACCAGAGCTTGCAACATGAATAATAATGATAATCCCCTAGAAATACACTAAGGCCAACAATATATATTGCATGCCTTCCACTTGACACTTGTCACCTCCAAAAATAGCTTTAAACGACTTGGTGACCCGTTCCCTATCCTTAGGAACTTAGGATAAAATAATAATATATCTGACATTACACTTTTCCTAGAAATATTATAAAATAATTCCTAAGACTTACTACTCACCCCCTTTTCCCTTTTTTCGGTGGAGTAGGCCCCCCATCTCTTTTCATTTGAGTCAGCCAACGCGTAACGATGCAATATTATATTAATAATCATGAATATACTTACATGGCTAGGTGCACTGGCCTATCCTTGTCCAGGCTCACTAGCCTCATAGTCACACATGCTCTCTAGCCTCAAGACATAAACATTCATTCTTGCGCACTAACCCAAGTGCGCGCATCATAATTCAATGTGCACACTTTCCCAAGTGTGCACTACACATAGACTATGTGCACCCTATCTTTGTTAACACTTCTGTGCGCACCATTTTGATGCGTGCAACACCAAAACTAGGTGTCCTTGGCTCACTAGCCTAAATGTATATTACATTTACACTTGGTACTAATCTGACTCACTAGCCTATATGTACAATTAGAAAAGGGTTCTGGATTAGGGACACTATAATTGGAATCCTTCTATCTCCATCATCAATAAAGAGGAATTTCATAGCTTGAAATTTGAGTCCCCCCTCTGAACGCTTACTTAGATAGGAGTCCTTTGTGCATCAATATAGGTTATTTAGAAAGTTGATATGCCTTCGTGTTGAAATCTCTATAAATATGCATAAAACAAAGCTCATCAAACCTACTTTTGATCTATAGAACTCGATTCATTATTGGGCCTAACAACACATTTTTAAGTCTACATTTGTAGTTTTCCCAATCCATTAATATCTTGGAATCTCCATGTACCCGTAATTGCTTTAGACATTTTTCTACAACTGTATTTAGAAGAAGCCATAATGCATATAACTCAACTTTATTATTTAGTACCTTGTTGAGCAACATATTTTAAATAAAATTAGTTTTTGGATTCAGAGAAAATAATAGCCCCCACCCCACACATACATGGGGATCCTTGACATGCCCCATCGAAAAAGCCCCAAGCTTTTTAAAAATCGATGTTTGTCTCTTTGAGTCTTTTCTACTCAAGGCTTCCAACTTCCGATAAAAGAAATTCTGATTTTGTGGGCTATTTGTGTAGGAGTCATAACATTCCCTTGAAAAATTATACTATTTCTTAATATCCAAATCCCTAATAATGAAAAGCAAGGCAAAGCCTTGAAGGTTTTTTTTGTTGTTCATTATCTATGAAAAATATTAGTCTATTAGAGACATTTAATCCTATTTATTTCTCTCATTCAAGATTTGTAATACTTCATTCTATATTGATCTGGAAAAGGAACAAGTGACAAATAGATGGTCCATAGGTTCTTTACAACCTTTGCACAATATACATCTCCCTATCCCATTCTAACTTCTCTTTTAACCATTGTCCCATGTTAAATTTTTTTTTGGTAAGGCCAACTAGAGGAATATTTTGGTTTTTAAAGGGCTCTCCAGCTTCCAAACTAACTTCCACCACCATATTCTCTCCCCATCCCACAATTCTTCCATTTTTGTTGAATATCCAAACTTAGATGTCTACTCTCTTGTGCCTTGATTCTTTAACCAATTGATTATGTCCTCTTTCTTTGATATCTTTATGGCACTATGATTAAAAAAATTCACATCTTGATTCCATTCATTTGCTTTTTCTCCCTGTAACTTCAAATCATATATTGATTTCCACCTCTGTGCCCAATTGTTCCTTCCAAAACAACTTGTTGCATTCTATAATGAGAAGCAACCAATAGAATGCAAATCATTTAAAAGAGATTTAGATGATATCAATTTTTCTTCACATCCAATCCAAGGATCTTACCCCACTCTCACCTTGTTTCCTCTTCCTTCCTTCCAAGCTACCCAATTTGCATCAAGGGAAAATCCCTAACCAAAGATATCTAAACAATTGAAGCTCCTTGGAAGCTTTTCATTTCTATTCTAAACCATTCTTCCATAGTTTTTCCCTTTAAATATTTTTCTTTCATCACTTTACCCCATATCCCTTCAATATAAGTTAACGTCCGTAGGATATTTGTTGTTAGTGCCAGGTTGAAGACATGAATATTTTTCAACCTATATCCTCCAATTTCTTTTGGGGTTGCCACTCTTAACCATTTAACCAAGGGGATTCCTTCCTTTTCTCTCCTTCCTATCCACAAAAAGCTAAAACACTTTTTCCTAATATTGTTGAGGATACATTTAGGGATATGTGCAATGGACATGCCATACACTAGTATCTTTCTAACATAGACTTGACCAATATTAGTCTTCCCCCACGAGGTATCCATCTATTGCACCATGCATAAACTATGACTTCGATTTTATTAAATAACCAAAGCCAATCAACATACTTGTAGTCATTTGGTTTTAGCTTAAACCCCAAATAATTTATTCCTTGTTCAAGGTCTAAATGATTTGTAGGAAACAAGTTTACCACTTGATTTTTTACCTCTTCCTATAGTTCATTGAACACCATTGAAAACTTCACCATATTGACCTCCATACATGTATCAAGGCAATATATGTTTAATATATCCTTTATGATTCTTAATTCCCTAATGAAACTTTGACCAAAGATCACAATTTCATCGGCAAAAGACAGATGTGAGATAGCCAATACCTCATAAAATATTATCCCTTTCATTACCCCTCTCCTCCTCACATTCTTTATCAATGTATTTAGCCCTTTGATAATTAAAAGAAATAGGAAAGGTGACAATGGATATAGCATAGTCCTATAGATGGATTAAAAAACCCCAATGGAGATCAATTTATCAGTGCAATAAAGAATGTTGATGATAAACATCCCATTATCGAATTAACAATCTGCAAATTCATTCCCAATTGAAGCAACAATAGCCTGATATAGAACCAATTCACCTTATTGTATGATTTTGAAATATCAATTTTCATCACCAATGTTACGATTTTTTTTTGTCTTGATTGTATGCATCCCTTCCTAGGTTGTTTCCATATCATCATGTATTTGACTACCACAGAGAAATCCAAACTGTTCTTCTAATATGATACCTGACAAAATACCCTTAAGCCTACTAGCAATAATTTTTGAAATAAGCTTATAAACAAGATTACACAAGGAAATAAGCCTAAATTATTCAAAAGAAGAAGGATCTTGTCCTTTGGGGATGAGGGCTATCAAAGTAGAGTTCAAGGCTTCTAGCACTTTTTTTCGTAACCTTGATTCCTCAACCAATATCAAAAGATACATTTCCAACATTTCATAGAAGCCAATATAAATCTCAGAAGACCAACAATTAGAGTTTGGGATTTTTACCTTTTTGAAAGAATTTATGATTGCTTTTAGTTATTTCTTAGTGACTTTAACTTCTAGGTTCTGATTCATTTGATCATCCGTGAGCCTGGGAAAGGGACTTAGAATTTTCATGATTTTCCCAATGTTTTCCTTCTCATAATTTTTGAAAAGATTTTTAAAATATTGCTTTCTAGCTTCTACTATCTCCTTGAATGTTTTGACCATAGAGCCATCTAGCTTGCTTATTTCCAAAATGGTATTTACATTCCTTCCGTGATTGGCATACTTGTGAAAAAACTTGTTATTTTTATCTCCTTCAGCTAGCCATTTGGCTTTACTTTTGGGCCTCCACTATGTCTCCCATTTATCAAGAAGAGCCTTTTTTCCCCTCGAGGTCTTTCAATAATTGGCATTCCTTTTTAGAGAAAAGTCCTACCTAGTTACTTTCAAATAGTGATTTTATACATTCTTCCATTTCCTTCAAGTCTTTTTTAATCTCTGAGTCTTTTCCTTGCCACTCTCCTACCACACATTTTACTCTCTTTAGATTACTTCATGGCTAAGTCATCAGAATTACTATCAAAAGGTTTCCATGCCCTTATAGCCAAGAGTGGTTGAATTTAAAAAGGGTTGTGGGTTTCCATCCTTCAGACTCAAATCAAAATAGGATGGGTAGGTGGTCTGAAGACTCCCCATAACCTGCCAAATATTTGATCCTATCTATGTATTCCATCAATTGATTAGAAACAAGAAACTTGTCCAACCTTTTAGATAGATCGTTCTTGCATTTCTCTAAGTAGGAACAATCTTAACCAGTTCTATATCAATAAGGTTTTGTTATTCAAAAAAATGAATGATTTTTTTTTTGTAAGAGGATCCCTCCTTGCTACTTCTCCCTAGAACTCCTTTAATTGAGGGTCAAGTTGAGGTCACCCCCTACCATGACATTGTCCCCTTTCAGAATTTTAGAGGCTCCTAACCCCTCCCATAAAGTTTTTTTGTCTCCATAAGGCCATACATATTTATGATTCTAAAAACTCTCACCGATTCATTTGATTTAACTTCTATCTCAAATTATTGCATGCATAACATTGGTTGATATGGGTTCAAGGTTAGTATTCCACCCAAAAACTAGACCCATCAACATACCATGAACATCTAATGAGCAAAAAATTCAATCTTGCATGAAAGAGGACAAAATTTCTATTGCCTTTGACCCAAAACACAACATTTCTTATAAAATAATGACATTGGGTTTGTAGACTACTAAGAGTCATTTCAAAGCTTGCTTCTTTAAGTCACCCCCAACCCCTCTAGAGTTTAGGGAATGGATTATCATTTTATCCCCAATGTTTGGGTCTTTCTAGCTCCAAGGACCTCATTTATAGTCAATTACTTTTCTTCTCTAACTTCATTCTTTGCATAAGATTTAGCCTTGGAAAGAAGGGATTTTATTCCAACCAAAGATGGAATCTCTAGGTCAATGGCCATTCCTCCTTTCACTTCCCTTGATTCCTCAACATAGCTCTTATTTGACGTTAGATGGCAAGGGGATTTGAATGGAGTTTTTGTTTGACCATCTTCAACCAAGATAATTTATTTAGGGATGGACTATTTGAGCACGACCTTGATAATGTTTTGGATTTTAGAACCCTTAAAAGTGGAGGGGGGTCTTGTACGTCTCTCAAGGAACAAAACCCATATCCCGGTGCTAAATATTTAGACATAAATTCATGAAAATTTTGAGGAATACCATAAAATATAAGGTCATCCTAAGCCTTGGGAATTTGAGGAGAAGAATCTCGAACCCTATAATCACTTATTGTTGTCATTATTGATTAACTATGCCCAATATTATTTGTAATTGTACTGTTTGTGTTCTATATATACCAAGGAGACCTAGTTTTAGAGGTCATATTATCTTGTGCACTTGATATATTGTAAAATGAGGTTTCCCCTCAAAGAGGATTCTTATTCATTCACTCTTTCACTTGATTTAGGCATTGCACTACTGAATTGGGTCTATTTTATGCATATTTAGCTATTTAGTCCACAACAATTTACCATAGGATTGACCCTTTGCCTCACCATCTCACTTTACATTCTTGTGCTTGTAGGACAATAGCACTCCACCTTCATGGGTGCCCCTTGTGTAGTTCATTTCATGTTTCTAGCACCTATGCTACTTTTTTCCCATCAAGATCATGAGTCTATATAGTCCACAACGCATCAAGAGCCTCGTACGTCACTCTTTCCATTTACTGACTTATACCCCTAGACTCCCGAGAGGTTACTATTGGTTTTATCCTTCACTTATCACTGCACCATTGAGCCCCTATGTCATTTATGTGTCAAAACCCATTTGCATTTTAAACTCCATTTATCCCTTCCAAAGAGACCTGCCCTTTTTGCCTCCATTTGTTATCGCATTCTATACACATAGCTTAGAACCACTTGGAAACATATGGCACATGCATTCTTGTTGTAACAAGTTGATTCTCTTATTCTTTATAAAAGCCAAAAATTAAAACATAAAATATTACAAAAAAACAAAACGAGGGAAAGATAATTAGTTCAATTTAACCATTAATTTCCAACCCATTTTTACACCATATATTTATTAGTCTAGAATCAGTTTGTATCGCCCTTGATCGGAGCATTTATATTAAGCCAACTATGCCCTTTTCAATCATTGGAAGTTCATGGCCACTTGCATCCCATTCATACCATCGATTTGATGTCAATGTTTCCCAAGGTTTGCAAACCCCTTTTGTTAAGCCCTAATATTGGCTCATTACCCCTTAATTGGGGCATATTACATTAGTAATGTTATTTTATTTATGTCAGCTTGATTCCATTAGTTGTAATTATACCTCCTAGTCTCCTATATATACCAAGGAGACATTTTCAATTGGAATCATCTTGTACTTGAACATTTAAGTGGGGTAAAAGGAGGTTGCCCCCTCGAAGAGGCTTATTATCTGAAATTTTCTCTTTTTCAAGGCGTTGAGTACTTTTTCTGAGGTTTTTCTATGCTATATTGATATTTGGTTCTTAACATATGGTATCAGAGCTCAAGGTCTTGGGGTTTCGCTGCTACATCTGAGACACCTTGGAATTTTTGCTATAACTTTTTTTCTACAATGTTTCACAAGGAACGGATTGGAGGATATTTAGTAGACGGATCAAGGTACGTTGGGTTAAAATTTCATCTCCCGAGGCCTTATATTTTCAGAGATACAGCCTGTACAAGATAGGGTTCTGGAATCATCCTGAACTGAGTGATTGCGACATTTTCGCTATAAAAAAATTTCTGTAACGTTTCAAACCTTGAACTCCAGAGGCTATTCACAAAAATTAGTAAGGTACCTATGGTAAAAAGTTCAGCTTCTAGGTCATCTTAAATTTGTAGATACACCTGTGTATGATAGGGTATCTGACTAGTCCTGTTGACTAGCCTCAAGAAGGTGTTCCAAGTAAAACAATCAGAACTTCTTTCTAGAGTATTCAAATTGAGTGGGACTGGTTTCATTGGATCTTAGACAGTCTGTAGTATTTCTGGTACTAGTTTCAGAATTTTATATCAATTATTTTGTGCGGGGCGCGCTATACAAGTGAGATCTCCTGGAAAGGCCAAAAATCGGCAAGTTGTGGGGAAGTTACCGTAAATTCCACTTGACACATCCAATTTTGATTAGACCTGTGGCATTGCAAAGAAGAAATATCAGAGAACTACATAAAATAAAGTTTCATACCCAGAAGGGACGAAACTTGGGAGATACAACAGAAGAAATATTGTCTAGCAGAACCAAGTCAAAATCAAGGTTCAAAAGTGATACTTGGCCAACATGCCACCCAAAAAGGGAACTTCTACACCAAATAGGCCTCCAGACAATTCTACTTGGACTCTTGATGAAGGTGAAGAAATGCGTAGGGACATAAATGATTTACAAAAGAAGATAGTAACAAAAGATGAACTACAAGAGATGGAAGCTAAGTTGGAGGCAAAGATGGATGGTTTAAAAGAGGAGAAGACACCTGAAAGTATTGAAAAAATTCGTAACAGAGAAGACACCTGAAAGTGAAAATGCATCCCATGAAATTCATGATGAGGACACAAGGAAGGTGAGTCAATAATGGAGAAAATCCAACTTTGGGTTGAAGACCAACCACGTTCCTAAGATCGATATGAGGAAGTTTTATGGCAAGGACCCAATCACATGGATACTTTAGATGGAGCAATTCTTTGATCTACATAATGTGCCACATACACAAAAGGTACGAATTGCTTCTTTATATTTAGAACCTAATCAATTTGTATGGTATCAATGGCTTTGTTCTCGCAAATCACTCATCACTTGGACAATTTTCACGGAAGAAATGATAGCACACTATGAGGATACAAGGAGCAATACCTTCTTTAGCCAATTGATAAATCTCAAGAAAAAGGGTTCAGTTACCGAGCAGATTGAGAACTTCCAAAGATTGAATATAAAGGTAACCGATACTATGGATGAGCACTTGATTGATGTATTCATAGGAACTTTAAAGGATAACATTCAACATGAGGTTCGCCTTTGGGAACCCAAATCATTGGAGAATGCATTTAAGGTGGTAAGAAATGTTGAAAGTAAAAATATGGCTATGGATACTAGAAGGACCAATCCTAACATCTATAGAAAGAACAATGCTCCTTCTTCTAAAACAACTCAACCTACAAGGTTGACACCTCAACAATTGGAGGAAAGAAAAGCAAAAGGTTTATGCTTTAATTGTGATAGCAAGTACAGTAAGGGAAATAAGTGCGGTGAGAAGAAATTATTCCACATAGATTGTGAAGAGGAAGAAGAACAAGAACAAGAACCATCTCAAGATGAAAATGTAGAAGCAATTCTGTCTGAAGAGTTGACTCCCAGGATATCATGTAATGCATTGGCTGGAATTAACACTCCTCAAACCCTCAAGATCGAAGGATACATCAAAAAGAAAAAGGTAATAGTCCTAATTGATTCAGGCGGTACTCATAATTTCATTCACTATAAATTAGCCAAAGCTCTCAATTACTTTGTATATCCAGCGCCAGAGTTTCAAGTAATGATTACAGATGGAGGAACTATCAATTGCTCAGGAAAATGCAATAAGATCAATCTTACTATGGGGGAATATGTAATGAATAGTCCAATGATTTCTATACCCATGGGTGGTG
>ML780085.1:379975-419588 GCA_009831015.1 Picea engelmannii | reverse complement strand
TCATCTTGTACTTGAACATTTAAGTGGGGTAAAAGGAGGTTGCCCCCTCGAAGAGGCTTATTATATGAAATTATCTTTTTTTCAAGGCATTGAGTACTTTTTCTGAGGTTTTTCTATGCTATATTGATATTTGGTTCTTAACACCTTTACCCTTTCTATACTCGTCACCCTAAACTTGGAGTCCTCCACTTTCCATTAGTACAAATTTGTATTCATGGTCTGTAGTATGCCCTCAATTAGACTCCTCCTCACAATCCCCTATTTACCAATGGTTGAATATTTGTTCAGTTAATAGTCACTACCAATGCCAACCTCTTTTCATCCTCCATTCAAGGTAAATCTTGAGTATCCTACTCATTGGCCAACTCATCACGTTATGTCAAGTGTCAATCCATTACATCTATCAACTTGTTTCACACCTCATGTTGGTTTATAGGGATTCACTAATCCCTATCTCAAACATATCTACTCCCGTCAACACCATCACATGTGATTTAGAGCCCCAAGTACCCTCGTTACCATTTTTATTATTGATGTTTTTCCTTATTTGTTATAATGGATTTTTCATCATTGATCCATTATGACATGGTTCTCTATAGTGTTTGACTTCAACATATCTATTCACATAAGCTTGTTTCATATTAAGTACCTTGTACAAATTATCATTATCAATGGTTTACCTCGCATCTTACGTGGATTTTCATTATTGATTTTTGGCTAGATGGTTTCTCACATGTTTGACCTTGACTCATTATCACACTGTGGAGACTCATGTGCATTGATGGTACCAATGTCCCATATCCAATTGAATACCTTGGACATGTATGCAACTTTTCAACATTTATTTCGAGCCTCCAATGCAAGCTTCGCTCCAACTAGCTCTCTACATGTTTCAACCATGTTTTCAAGTGGGGCTCATTTTGTTGTAGTTATTCACCCCCTTTGGTGACATTTTTCTATCACATTGTTGAGCACACACTTATACTGAGGGGGGTGGGGGGTGAATCGGTATAAGACATTTTTTTGCGTTTTGATCGGTATAAGACATTTTTTTCGAGTTTGAATGTGGGGGAGGTCCAACTTTGGTTCTACATTGAAGAGATTCTTATAAGTCGTAGGAAACATGGGCTGCTCAATTTGAGTTATTTTCATGAAGTTTTGAGCTTTGGATAATGACTGATAGTTACAATGGAACACATGTGTTTACTGAGCATACCACAATAATCCATAAGTATATTAAAGTGTCTATCTTCTTTTTTCTTTGATCTTCATCCACCTCACATTAATAAGCTGACTACTACTATGATGGTTCTTTGGGAGTCATGTGGGTTAAACTAAAATTCATAACATCTAATCAACAAATCAAAGCAACTCTCGTATCACCCTACTTCCTTCACACCCTATTTGCATGCACAATATCTATATACAAAATCTAAAAGAGTAAGCATAATTTGAAATAAAAGGAAGTTGAAAAGACGATTATTAGTGTTGGAAGTACAAGTAAACCCATTGGGGCTATGGACGCTTGCTGACAACGAGGCTATGTGTGTATGGTACCGAGGCAACTTCGTCGGGCTATGGACGTTCACTGGCAACGAAACAATGCCAAGAAAAGAGAGACAAGGAACACACTTATGTAGATGCATGCTTGTTATAAAAAAGTTTAAACCCACGGTTAAACCAAAGCTAATCAAAAGTTTATAGCCATTTAAAGAAATTACATCGCTAATTATCTCTTTGAAAAAGGTGTGTTGGATGGAAACTACTTGAAATCTTGGGTTATATCTTTTAGAAATTTGGCATCATTGTGGTACCCGTGACTATTGGAAAATGTTCTATAGTTTGTTGGGCTTATCCTTAACATTTAGATCTAAAGTAAAGACCCCAAAGTTCTGCTGACAAAGATAACTAGTTCTTCTAGTGTGTGCCCATCTATTGTGGTCATAACAACCCCCCTTTATAAAATTTGATATCTATTGCCCAATCCACTACTTCTACTAGCCTACTGATTATTCTTTAGCTACATCAAGGGAGTTGGGGGTTTAAGATATTTATTGATGATTTATCCTTGGGGATGTTTGTCACAATTGATAATCTTATTGATTTTTTACTTTCAGATGTCCTTCGTTATACTTTTGATTTATTATGCTTCTTTGATCTTTTTGTTATGAGATTGACATGTTGTCTTTTGAGCCTGTATAATTGGTTTTAATGGATTTGAATATATCACTGATCTTATTTGAATGCAAGGTTTGATGCCCCATCTTGTGCCTTGAATGAGTTTGCTTTTAAGGATTTCTTGAATTTTTATGCTTCGGTCTAAAATGTCATTCCGTGGCATCACTGAGAAGTATATAGTTGGTTTAAATGAAGAACACATTGAAATTTCTGCATTCTCTTGCTTGTGCATTGTACCTAAGGAATTCATTATTTTAATTTCCTTGTTTTTGAACAAGCCTTTCTCTTCAACTCTCTTTCATTTCATTAGTAAAATGGGAATGATAAGGAATCTAAATTTTATAACGTATTGAAAAGTATCTCCTCCCTTGTGTAACAAAGTTTATTCTTGTCGTGGTTGCAGGAACAGGGTCGCCAAGTCACTTTCTTACTAGATTCTTCTGTTGTTTCAAGTCTTCAAGAAGATCACGCCTAAGCAGAAGATCACGTGCATCTGATCATAGAAGACATGAAACTCGAGAGCATGGCCTCCAATCGATGAATAGAACAAGCAAAATCAAGCATGCCTTGGGAAATCCCATATTTCTCTACCTGATCGCTTCAATCTTGTATTGCCCTTGGGAATCCCTAGTTCTTGTTCCTCTTGGCCAAGCTTCTCTTTAATTAAGATCTTGATCCTTATGGAAGTCAACATTCAAAATTGAGCCTTATCTTTCCCGAAACTCAGTTGGATTTGCTTTTATCAGCATTGCATCATTTTATATTTTCCATTCGAAGGCTTGAATTCCATTGAATTTTATTATCTTGTCAGAACCCCGATCTATGGTTGGAACTTTGACCCTCATCTAGAAACCTTATCCTCAGGAACCTTGACCTTTGGACTTACCTTATCCTCATTGGGAGATGTTTCATCATTTTCTCACAGTGGTCCTTGAGATCCGAAGCCCACAAGGCTATCATATCCACATGTTCAAACTCTCCTCATTGGGAAATTAGACTACTTTTCTCATCCTAGTTCACAAAACACGAAACCCAATGAGCCAATTAGATTTATCTTGGCATGCAATCTCCTTCATAGTTTTCAATCTAGATTATCTTTTCCATGAAGCTTATCAGATTGCCTTCCCCGCAACCCTATCCCGCGATCCAATAGGATTATATCCATCGGGTCTTTGCTTTATCAAATTAATTCACTTGCATGGTTTCTTATTGTTCCAGACCATCAGATTCTGAGGTCGACCAGACATCATCCATTGGGTTTGCCCTCCATGATTCCCCCTTGATCGGATTGACATATCCCGTGTGTCAGGCTAGTGTCAAACTGCTTTTCATCCTATGTGTCACCCTTCATGGCATTAATGTGTCATGTGACATGTCGTCCCTTTTCCCACTTCCTGCTCGCCATTTGTCTTATCCATATTCACGTGATCTCGATCTTGGTATGATGTGTCTACCTGGCTCAACATCTGAGTATTTAAAATTTGCATGATATGCTTTGTTTCAATTTTTTATCTCTAGGTGTGGAGCCTTGACCAATGCAAAACCTTGACCCGTGCAGAACCAAGCCTAATTTTTCCTATTTTGTGTATATTATTCGTATAGTTTTATTTGTTTTTTGAATTATTTTATTCCTTACTTATTTATTAATTTATATTTTAAATTTCTCATGTTTTTCCCAAATCTACACATGGTTTTAAATTTCTCGTGGTTTTCCAAACCTACCCATGGTTTTCCCAAATCTACGCATGGTTTTAAATTTCCCATTTATTCCAGGAAATTACAATTACATGGGGAAATTACTCTTTTCATTGAGGATTGAATTTATTTTTTCAAAGAAGCTAAGGAAATTTATATTAAAAAGCTTGCCATAAATGGTATAAGAGAGAATCATATAAAATATCAAAAGCAACCTTTACAAACATGGCAGAAACATTCCAAGATCTTACTAAGATGCACCTAGAGTTCAAGTCTATATGAAGCTTATACAATATTTCAAATTGTTTCCCAAAGTATAGTCTAAAAAATATTCCTAACAACAAGATGCAAAAACAAAAGATGAGCAAATTAACTAACTGGGAGTATCATTCCTGCCTGGCGGTTCTTCATTTTTTTTTTGGCGATGAGTTGAGGTTTCGAATATTCAGCCTCAGACTGGGAGAGGAAGCTTCCTCTAAATGAATTGTGTTGGAGTGCTCTAGTGGCGGAGTTCCCGGTTTGTTTCATAATTCTTCTACTTCAGAATGGATGGAAACACATTCATCTTGTAATTGGTGTTGTTCTTGTCTCTGCTCAGCTAGGATTTCCGTTGATGTGAGCCATTGAGTGGTTAGTCCTTGGAATTGAATTTCGAGGGTCTGAATTGACTGAACCAACTCGTCTCCTTATTCTACATGTAAGTCCTATCTCCACCTTGCTACCCTTGTTCGACACCTCGCCATATCCAACTGCTTGTTAATTTCCTCTGTGTAGTGCAGTCTCATATCTCCTTTCCTCCGATTTCGAGCTTCCAAGTGTTGCTTAGAGTTATGATTTCATACCTTGGCCCAGGGTGGCGCACTTAACTTACACTCATAGCACGCGTGAGGCATCACCCACGTCGTGAGGTGTATTTCCTCCATCAAATCTGAACTGATTTCACATGCCCAAAATCTATGATGAGGAGGGGTGGCACAGACTCCATTCTGCTCAATTATGTACAAGATTAGTTCTGATGATGTATTCTTCCATCGATCTAGTACAATTCTCATTAATCATGGATTCCGAACAATCCAGTAAAGAGGCCGAATACTTCTTGAATTGATCTTAACACATGCATAATTTGTTAAGGGAGAATGAATTGACCCAATATGAGGGGCCAAGGGAGAAGTATGGTGTGAGAGTTCCGCGTGGGAGGTGCATATGCCCTTGGAGTTAATGTCCTTTCCATCCCATGTCATCATTGCATGAATGAGAGCTGAGGTATAAGCCAAATGACGTATACCCTACTTAACAATTCTAGAATTTCGCGTAACTTTCCTTTCTTAACAAGCTTCCTTATTCTTATTGCCTTCAATATTATATTGGATCATGGGATGTGGGATTCCATGGAAAAATCATTAACCCTTAGAGCTCAATTTGCTTGCACATCTGCTATGGTGTTATCATGTCATAGAATATGGAGAGGGACACAGGAATGAAGAGCTTCCACCTCACATTGGATTCGTCGAAAGATTGATGCAAGTTTCATCTCTATTGATATCAAATTTTTCCTCAAATTATTTAAGTTTACCATGGAATCTCCTAGTATTGAAAGTTAAGTTATTCCTTGTTGCCGAACCTGCTTCATACCTTGGAGTAGAGCATAAGCCTCAGCTTGGTTATTAGTCGCTTGTTCAATATTCCAAGAGAAAAGGAGCTTGATACTTCCTCCTAGGGAAAAGAAAACCCCACTTGCCCCTGCCGCCCCGTACATTGAGGATTGAATTTATCTAACGTGCATTTTCCCAAAAAATCTCTAAATCCATAATGTGTATTTCATTATTTATTTATGGATATTTTTATTATTTTTCCCAATGTTCCGATAGAATTAGATACACATTTGATTTTTCATTATATATATATATATATATATATATATTATTTTAATTTTGTTTTTGTTATGCATTTCTCCTAAAGTTCTAGATTGTATTTTATTATTTCTTCGGGATTTTTCTATTTTGTTTTACTTTATAACTTTTTATTTTATTTTAATATCTCCCCCGAATATTTTTACTATTTAGATTTACTTAAGGATGCACGTTCTTCATTTTTCAGAGGTTTTACTTCGGGGTTTTCACGTTTCATGAATTTTGGATTTAGTTTTACTTTTATAATTTATTTGTTTATTTATTTATTTTCTATTTCACTGCGGTTTCCAGGCCAGAATACTTACACGGGCTCAAGGTTCCATGTCTACCCTAGCTTCAGACATAATCTGCTAGGGGAAAATAAAACAATATAAAGCACTTAGGTTTAATTCCCACAATGCATGTGGGATAATTATTTTAGAGTACTAGATCAACGGTCCTCATCAAGTCCGTGAGCAGATCAATGACTGTTGAGTGTCGATTTCAGACAACCATAACTCTTGATTCAGGAAGCCAAATCAGACAAGAGAGGGCTTGTTGGAAAGATATCAAAGAGGAGAACACATTGTGAGAGGAAATCGATCCATATCAACAACATAGATGCCCAAAAAACTCAGGTAAAAGAGGGCCACAAATTTGATGGGGGATGAAATATAAATTCTTTAGCATACCATAACTCATGATCCAGAAAACCAAATCAGGCACGAGAGGGCTTGTTGAAAAGATGGAATAGTACAAAATATGTTAACGAAATCCTTTTTACCAACTTTATTGCTAAAATACTCATAAAATTCAAAGAATAGAAACATATGTAGTTAAGCAGAATTGAGGATATTTCCAATGATCGTGACTAAAAATTCCTATAGTGAAAATCTGACGACTTTAAGAGTCTTCTTAATTTCTCTCTATAATGTTCATATATTTATTAATAAATATGTAGAGGAAATTCGAATTGTATGATAAAAAAACAAAAGGAGACGAAATGAAAAGTTGTAACTGAAAAAAATGAACAGTTATAGGAATTGAAGAACCTCTCTTATTTTATAAAAGAGAACTTGTTGTATGAAGAGAGGGACTTTTTCCCATCATTTGATGGTGATACTATTATCTCATTAATGAAGAGTAGAAAGTAAATTTGGCAACCATGAATGGTATTAGTTGCATATGGGACTATTCAACATGTGTAATTGAATTTTACAGTTTCTCGAATAATATTTCATGTGAATTATTTTTGTGTGTGTTGTTTGAGTTATCTAATGTTTGTGGTTACCAAATGGACACATGGATAATGTTACAGGTTTAATCTGTAACTATTTGTGATTCATCCTATAGATTTATTGTTCTAATATATTAGTAATTGACTTGAACTATTTCTGTAGCCTATAATATCATTTTATGATGTGTCTATGTATTAAAATTGCTCCTGCATGATAGGTTAGAAATAGTTAGATTAGATAGTTTGCATTTTTTTAAATTATAATATATTTTTAATTTATAATTCTTTTTGGGACAATTCATTATCTTTCCCTTTTTCTTCTTTTAATTCGTAGTGGCAACCATGCCCAGATATTGGTCAGAATTTTCCATCCCAAATGAGAGTGAGTCTAATTGGGACTCGCCATCAGGCATTTTCCCTTACCCACTTGATAGGCCATCTGGACCCGTTAACACACAAACATTGGGATTTCTATTTGCTGCACTGTCAAAGTAACCAAAAGGGATAGAAGAATCTACATCCGAGGAATAAATCCTTTTCTAATTTCTTCTTCTTCTTTGATTCCTCAAGGCTCAAGTATGCTTGTTTGAGATTGTAAAATGATCCTTGCGGGGAGACCTAAGTATCCTGAAAAAGAGCTTCATTTCTCATGAGCCAAACTACCCATAAAACAAAAACAGGGAGAGAGTGTTGAGTCTTTTACTTGTTATCTTTAATCATTGGTTTTCATAGCCATTGCTGGAATGATTATGTACTCGATCTTCCATTCATAAATCCTAACATAAGGACAACAAGTTTTGCTTAAATCATTAGCATTTATAACCCCAATTTCATGTCTTGCATTGGATATGCAAAGTAGGATTTAACTAGACCTTCTTAGGACAGAGCTGTAGTATAATGAACTACTATAAATTCCAGATCCGTAGAGTAGGAATAAAATAAGTTTTTATATGGATTTTATGTTGGTTGCAAATGTGTGAAGTGTTTTTTATTTTGATATTTGATTGATTGTCTAAACTGCTCATGAGTATTGCATGAGACATGCATAGTACAAAATCTTGGCTGGTGCAAGTTTTAGAGAAAGTGTAAAAGATAAAATAATTTCCATGTCACAATTCAAGTCTACCCCAAGAATATGACATAAAAGTATTTTAATAATTATTTTTCATCTTGAAATTTTCCTTGGAAGTAATACGTTCTTTGCTAGTTGTTAGATACACACATCATGTTTGTCCAATCCCTAGGATTGACTTTATAAGGCAAGATGAGATATGCTAAAATATTTTCATCAAATGATGGCTGGAATGCTAATTATGCAGTAAGTTCAGACAATTTGATTGGAAACTGTATCCAATTGTAACTCCAAACATAACTAGCCCTTTTGCTTTTATTCTTATTGATAGAGCTAGTCTTCCTTTAAATATTTCAGCTTGGCTTGTTTGCTTTTAATTACAATAGGATGCTAAAAGAGCATCTTTGCCTATGCAAATCAATTCTTTTGTTTGTTCTCTTTACAAAATTTTGTTGTCATTTAGTTCAAGATTCATGTTTTTGTACAAGTTTGGTTTCTAATGTATCTGATGAATATATTTCCCTATTAACATTTAATTCCGCGCAAGCACCTAGAAAATAATGATTAAGATGTATTTTCATTTATGGGGTTGTTACATATGTCGAGTATGCGTTTTCACAAAATGTGAGGAGCCTTTGTGGCACCATACATTTTGATGTAGTTGGAATCAATGTCCATATACCACTCTCCCATTGTTTCAAATAATTTCAAATCCTAATTTGATAATTGTTGGCATTTTTCAATGAAGAACAATTCATATAAGGGAGCCAAAAAATTATCATAGATATTGGAATGGTGCCATGGTGCATATTATATCCAATATGTAAGAAGACAGGTAAAATTCAGGTTTGGTGCTTTTTGGAGTTGACTTGACCTTCCTTAGGGCTTCACTTAGGGTATGTGAGAGGATAACAACCTAATTTAAAAGTGTTCCTTTATTAAGTACTTGTTATAATAGAGGGACCCAAGCGTCCCTTATATGGGATTTGTCCTTCTCTCCAAAAAATCTACTTATGAGGATTACTGCATCTTGAACTTGATTTTCAGATTAATAGAGAGATAGGTCTTTATATATATTGATCTGAATAGTCTACACTCCTCCCACCATGTTTTTGGAATGCCATAATATTTTCTTGTCTCTACAAACTATTTGTTAAATGTTCCTCAAATCTTGGAAGTTTGTAGAATACTTCAATATTGTTGGCCTAATATGATTCATTACACCTGCCTCCTTAGAATTTATTCATTTTGTTTATTTATTCTTTCAGGTAAGTAGCCATTGGATCACACTGAATCAAGGAAAATATTCCACTTTAGCCTATAAATTGTGTAATTAAGATATTCTAACATTGTAATTCATAGCAACATCCTCAATGTCTTGAGCATTTGGATTTCAGAAAGGTGAATACCATGTATCATCCTTGTATGTTTAGAAAAGTTAGCAACCTTTATGGTATGAGGTATTAATGTATACTATAGTAGTACCATCCTTCATCTTTGACTCAATTCTCGAGGCTCCTCCTACAAATTTGGTTTTCTTTGTTTTCATTGGAAAGAACCTACTATTATGAATTTTAAATGACAACCAATTGCATTATCTTGTTATTATTCAAATAAGAATGTAAACATGAAAATATTTGAAATCATGAATTCATTTGAAATGAAATTCAAGTTAATCAAAGGACTCACTTTATACTTATTGAAATTGTCTTATGAGGCTAAGAGATAATTCAATCAAGCTACTCAATAAGGGTATGCACTAGAGAAATTTATATTTCATATTTCATTAGGTTCGGAAGACACAATGAAGTTCAAGTGTTCAAAGAGAAAATGATCTTCCCTAGTTAGGGTAAGGTCTTGAGGTATTTGGGAGGAGTGAAGACACAAATTGATTAAAGGATTAGTCATTCAAAAAGGAAAGGGATTCTAGAAACCTAGGCAATTTATGGAACATGTGAGTGTTCAAACCCAATATATTGACCTCATATCATTCAAACATGCACGAGTCCTTTTCATCATTCAAAATCTATCATTAGGTGGATTTTTAAATCATACCATTGGATCCTTTCTAATATTTTAAAATTACCTCAAGACAAGGTGGACGATGCCTCGATTGACTTAGTCATTCAGGTGACAACCCTTTTTAGTCATTTCATTATTAGGGCGTTGATACCACTCGAAGCATGAATGCTTGAAGGATATGAGTCATTGGACAAGTTTAAATTTTGTTTGAACGAGAGCCTTTAAAAGGCCTTGATGAGGCTCATGCCCAAGTCATTTAGATAATAAATGCCCCCCACAATAAATCAAAGTACTTAGGCTATTAGCCCTTGTATAAAGAACTTTCAAAGCCTGGAATCCCTATGAAGGCTCTAATAACACTTCAACTTAGTCTATTAAAAAAATCCAGTGGGACCCATGACTTAGTCATTGGTCTAGGTGAAACATTGGGTGAAATATTCTTTCAAATGAATAACTTAGATCGAAATGAATACTTATCCTTCCATCAGGACGATTGCTAACAACCTTCAAAAACTTAATGCCAAAGTTCCCAATGGTAAGCTACTAATGGTCATTTGAAAAACCTTCAAAACATTGTATCCATTAGGTTTGTTTAGAATAACAATACTTATTGAATGGAAGAGGTTGATGGGATTGATCATGAAGTCATCAACCCAATGGTGTCTCTTAGGAAACATCTAATCAAGAAAGAAGACTCAAAACTCATTATGATGCAAGAATACAAATTAGAGGGAAAAATGCAAGCAAATGTTGCAACTAGGTCTTCAAAATATCATCTTTTATAATCATGTTTATTTCACTTAGGTAATTAAAGAATAAAACTAGAAAATAATTTCATGCATTATTTTTCATGCATTATTTCCCTTTGAATTGAGGATGACATGTCCCTTAACCAATATGTTTTGATATTTGATATGGCTCTATCTATACAACTAAAACTTCATGTGTTTTCTTTTTTAATAACATGCTTTATTCCACATCCAAACTAAATCTCTGACTTGGAAGCCTTTTCCAAAATAACTTTTGTCAAATCCTCATTTGGCTAAGATTCGATGAGGTAAAAAATTCTTCTTGGCTTTGCTTCTTTCTTCCTCAAGCTTGAACAAGGTATTGATTCTAGTTCATGTTCTAGTGGACTCATTGCCTACATATTTTTGGGAAAGCTACAAAGCAGGTAAAAAAATGTTGGTAGGGAGAATGCATTCAATTGTTGTAAACAAAAAAATTGGGAGAGTGACCCAAACTAACTTTAGCAGTGATCTAGTCCACCCACAAAGCATTGAAATCTTATGACATCGGTTTTGATGATGGTTAACCACTACTTTTTTAATTATCCAAATTTGGTTTATATTTTCCAATTCAACTATGACATTCCCCTGATGCTAATGGTTGGAAGAATATTTCATAATAAATTCTTTATCTAATGTGAAAGCAATTAATATGGCTGACCTAAAGTATGTTGACTACAATGGCAGAGGGTACTCAAAATCTAATGATTATATGCTTCTCATTGGATAGAGTTACCACTCCTTAGTTGACATTTGTGATCGAGATGGATTCGAACCATCGATTTCAATATTGAGTAGTTGCTAAAATAAATTTGTGTCCTTTCAAGGAAATTACATTTAGCTCTCTCACCATGTATAGACCCCATTTTCCAAAAGGCTATTCAATATTCACAAGCTATAGAGGTAACACAACTTTATTTTCCTTACTTGGACATGTTTGACAAGTGTGACACTTCCTAGCATAAGCATGAGAATATTTGAACTACATAGGCACATAGTAGCCTGCTCCCAAATTTTTGTGGGATTGGTATCTCTAGAGTATAACGATTAGCTAGTCCTTCATGTAGATCTCCAAGGACATTTTAAAAATTTGATTTATCTAAAAAATGCAGCAAGACCCCGTCATAATTGTTTATAGAAAGAACATTGTTAATTAGGGTATATTTCATTTAATGAAGCCTCCTTGTACGTGCTTTGGAAAAGTGCGAGGAGCCTTTTTGGTGCCATAAATTCTGTTGCAGTTGGAATCTATGTCCATATACTAGTCTCCCATTGTTTATAAGACTTTCAAAGCTTCCCTTGAGAATCATGGGCATTTTCCACTAAGAGAAGTTCATTTAAGGGAGCCAAGAAATCATCATTGATATTTGCATAGCGTTGAGGATATTTACTCCTCCAAAGGTCTTTGTCATACACACAAATTTGTGGACATTCATTACTCCAATTCCATCCCATTATGGGAAATGGATTTGTTGTCCATACCATATCCAATATGTAAGAAGACACGTGGAATTGAAAACCATCCCTTTAAGGGTTTGGTGCAACAGAGGGACCCAAGCCTCCCTTATATGAGATCCATTCTTCTCTTCTTATAATATACTTATGAGGACCACAACAACCCATACCATGGATTTCAAATTGATAAAGGGATAGGCCTTTGTATGCCTTGATATGAACAATATGTCCCCATCCCACCATCCTTTCAAAATGCCATATTAGTTGCATGTCTCTACAATTGTTTGACTCAACTATTATTTAAGTATTACTCAACTCTTGGGAATTTGCAGTATACTTGAACATTTATTACCTCATAAGATGCAATGTACCTACCTCCTTGGTGTTGATGTTTGTAGCATCGGACATGTACTTCCGCACAGGTCTAAGTGTCTAGACGTGTGGAAGTCTTCCAAAGCCTTCTTCCTTGAGACTTTACTTTAATTAATGGAATTGTTAAAGTAAAGTACTTTTATTATTTAGTTGAGTTTTATTTAAATAAATGCTTTAATTAACATTAGTGAATTAAATAATGGCCATTGATCTCAAGTGAGGTGAGAAGTAATTTCAACCGTCAATAACTTTGGAGCTTAGGGTTAGGTCATAACTCAATCTTATAAAAGCATGACAAGGGTGAAGGAGGAGACATTTGATACAGAGCAAAGAAAGACTTTTTCTAAAGGGGGTTGGATCACAGAGGACTGTGATTCAAGGGGATACTGGATAGGTGGAGAAGGAATTCCATATAGAGATCAGGTCAGGGAGAAGAGAGAACAGAGGCAACTGCAAGTGGGTTTCAAAAGATTGGAGCCGCACCAACAAGGTCGTGCCATACATAGTTTGTCGTACTATCTTTGAGTGTGTGTACGTAGGTTTCAATGGAGACAAGCGCGTATACATGAGTTTTCTTAAGGAAAGGCACACACATCTCGAGAAACATGCAAGTTTGGGATCGTACAACAAACCATGAGTTGCTAAGGTTTTGTAGGTGTTTTCTAAAGTTTTATATATTTTCATCGTGGGCCATTTTCCCAGTAAGGGAGCCCTTGTAAGATTTGAAGTTATTTGAATGATAAGCTTGTTGATGGACATAATATTTTTGTGTCTTGTGTATGAGATTTTGGTTTCCAATATTTATTCCACTATATTTATTTGAGTTGATTATTTCAACAATGTATTCTGTTTTGTGAGATGTTAATTTGATTTACATAAAGGAAATCAATAGATAACAAGATACCTAGGTGTTGGAGTAGGGTAATATCAACATGGTATCAAATCAATCACTATGAGAAGAAGCTATATCTTAGATAAAAAATAGTTGATAACAGATCTATCATATTTTCAAGGAGATCTTAGCAGATCGATAACTAGCAATCATAAATCAAGGGTTGGATTTCAGGGAAACAATAGTACTGAGTTAAAACTAGGGTATTGCAATCATACATAGTTGTATGCGGGTTGTTGTAGGAACATGCACATAGATATGTGGGTTTCATTGGAGACAATAACGTATATGCAGGTTTAGGTAAGCATAGGCACGTACATATGCAAGTTGCAATGGTGACAGACACGTACATGATGATATAGGTTAGTATAGGGGCAGTTTCAACAATAGGTTATTTCTAGAGAAGTTTATTAGGTCTAAGGGATGACATCAACGAGTCTGAGAGTTGAAGATAGATTGGATGAAGCATCCAAGTTCCTATCTTGGAAAGCAAGTGTTACTTTGGTGTTGAAGGAGTATGACCTTTGGGAGTTAGAGGAAAAAGTAGTTGTTCCACCGACAAATCCACAAGGTTTGGCGGTTCACCAAAAGAAGGAGATAAAATTTGAGTAGGTTATCTCAGATTCAGTGAAGGATCATCTAATTCCTCACTTATTCGAGAAGAAGACAACCAAAGATATGTTTGATTACCTGGTAGGCTTATTCCAAATCACTAACATGAATATGAAGATGATCTTAAGAAATCAACTTAAATCAGTGCAAATGCCTAGATATGATAATGTTGCCAGCTATTTCATGAGGATAACTCAGGTACGTGATCAAATTGAAACCATAGGGGAGAAATTGGATGACTTAGAGCTCGTGAATGTGGCAATGAATGGTTTTCCCAAGTCTTGGGAACCATTTGTTAAGGGAGTCTGCGCTTGAGAAAACTCCTAGATTGGCAGAGGCTTTGGGATGATTGCATCTAGGAAGAGACTTGGGAGGAGTCTAAAATCAACAAGCAGGGAAGTAGTGATGAGAACCTAGCTCTTGTCAGTAAGACAAGAAAGGGAAAAGGTAAGGGTTCAAACAAGAAGGGTAACAATGATGGAAGAACATCACAGTCATGAAAGAAGAAGGACTTGAGTAAAACCAAGTGCTTCTCATGTCAACAGAATGGAAATTATGCATATCAATGTCCAAAGAAGAAGAAGGGAAGAGGAAAGACTCAAACAACAACATCAACAAAGATGTAGCTAGATGAGTTTGTAGTGAAGTTTGAGAAGGAATTCTCACTAGTTTCTTTCCTTTCTACCAACACAACTACCAGGAGTGCATGATACTCAAAAAATTGTGCATCTCTTCATATGATAGAAGCATGAGAGACATTTAATAGTCTGACGAAAAGGGAATAAGGAGTTCATGTGGAGCTTGGCGATGATGCCAAGTATGCAGTGAAGGGAGAGGGAAAGGTTTTGTTCTAACTTGAGTTAGGAGGTTCGTTTGATGCCCAGGATGTGCTTTACATACCAAAACCGAAGAAGAACTTGTCTCGGTCTCAACTATGGAGGAAAAGGGTTTTTCTGTTACTTTTCAGAGAGTGCAAGTACTCATATGTCTGGATAAATCTAGCTCGGACACAATAGTGGTCGTTGGGGTTAGAGAGGGCACTTTATACAGGTTGCAGGGCAAGCCTATTCAGGCTTTGGTACATGACACTGGCAGCCAATGTGCGCTATGGAACATGAGGTTTGGAAACCTACACTACAAGGCATTACCAATTATGAGGGGTATTCTTACAGGTCTTCCAGAGTTTAGTATTGAACAACATGGACTATGTAGAGGGTGTGCACTTGGAAAAAATGCCAAGGCTGCTTTTCCAAGTAGCGAGAGTAGGTCCAAGGGGATCTTGGATCTTATACATTTATATGTGAGTGGGACGATGTTAGTAAAACCTAGATCTTATTTATGAAGACCAAGGATGAGATATTCAATTAGGTTCAGAAGTTCAGGGCCTTGGTGGAGAACCAGACATGGAAGAATATCAAGGTATTTAGGTTGGATAATGAGGGAGCGTACACCTCCAATGGATTCAAGTATTTCTGCAAGGAGGCATGGATCAAGAGGGAGTTGAAAATATCATACAACCCTCAACATAATGGGGTTGTAGAGAGAAAGAACCGGTCCATCATTGGTTATGTCAGGGCCATGATACATGACCAAGAGTTGCCTGTGTTTCTTTAGGCAGAGGCATGTAACACGACAATATATGTTTAGAATAAGAGTCCTCACGGGATATTGGGGGACAAGACTTCAAAGGAGACATTCTCAGGGGTGAAGCCAAAGATATGACTTTTAAGGATCTTTATTTGTCTAGTCTACATCCATGTGCATGTGGAAAAAAGGACAAAGCTGGAGCCTTCAGGACATAAGGGTATATTTGTGGGGTATAATGGTACCTCAAAGGCTTATATGATCTTCATACTAGCGCAAAGAAAGACACTTGTGAGAAAATATGTTAATTTTGAGGAGAACTTGGCATCTAGGAGATCTCAGGATTCATCAATAGTGACAAAAGATGAGTTGCAACAGGCTCTGAAGGATGAGAAACACCAACAAATTCCAGTTTAGGGAGTCATAATTTAGGTGGGGAGGAGGAGTTATCCCCTTCCAATTCCGTTAGGAGACCCAGGTGGCTATTACAGACATTGAGGGATGTTAGTGAGGCTCCTAAGAGTGTAGAAATGGAGCGTAGGTATCTAAGGAAGTTTTCGAACTATATGACGCTTATGAGTAGCATCATTGATGTTAAACCTTGCAGTTTTGATGAAGCATGAGATCAACATGTCTGTCAGGATGCCATGATGGAAAAGTACACCTCTATTATGATGAATGATGTTTAGGACATAGTGTCAAGAGTAGAGGGGAAGTCAGTTGTGAGTTCCAGGTGCCTCTACAAGATCAAGCATGCTACAGATGGTAGCATTGCGAAGTTCGTAGTGAGGTTCACGGAAATAAGGTTCTCGTGGAAAGAGGGAGTGGACTATGAGGAAACATTTTCTCCAGTCACTATGTATGCTTCTATTCGAGTTGTTATTTCTATTGCTTTAGTTATAAGGTGGATGATTCACTAGATGGATGTGAAGACAACTTTCCTCAATGGGATTGTTGAGGAAGAAGTATACATAGAGAAACCTTAGGGATTTGAGGTACATGGGAGGGAGTCTCATGTGTGTAGGATTAAGAAAGACTTATACATACTCAAACAAGCACCTAGGGCATGGTATTCCAGGATTAAAAAATACTTGCAAAGTATGGGCTTTACTAAGAGTGAGGTGGATCCTAACATGTACTTCATACTTGTTGGGTTTGATCCTCTCATCTTGGTTCGGTATGTGGATGGTTTGTTTTTCATAGGTGTATAGGAGCTTATTGTAGGGTACAAAGCATATTTGGATATAGAGTTCAAGATGAAGGACATTGGCTTGATTCATTATTTCTTGGGGTTAGAGGTATGGAAACTGTGGGGAGATATATTCCTTGGTCAAAGGAAGTACACAGTAGAGATATTGAGGAGATTCAGGATGAAGGACTGTAGACCAATGCCTACACCTATGGTTACTAATCTGAAGAAGGTTATCACTTCATATTCATAGTTTGTGGATCCTAGGATATACAAGCAACTGTTAGGGTCCTTGACGTATTTGGTCAAAACCAGGCCAGATATATGTTTTTCTATGAACACCTTGAGTCAGTTCATGGTGGAGATGAGGTAGGTGCATTGGATAGCAACAAATAATGTGCTCAGGTACTTGAGAGGTACAATGGAGTATGGATTGAGTTATATTGGAGGTGATGGATTGAGGTTGAAAATACATTCAAACTCAGACTGGTCAGGGAGTTCAGTAGATAGAAAGAGCACCTCAAGGTGCTAATTCAGCTTGGGATCAATAATGATTACATGGTTCAATGGGAATATGACTTCTATAGCACTCAGTTCAACAGAGGCAGAGTATATGGCAACGAGTATGGCTAGCCGTGAATCCATTTGGCTTCACAATTTGCTTACAAGTTTATTTGATCAGGAGTTGGAGCCTACAGTGATATACTGTGATAATCAAAGTTGTATCAAACTCTTGGAGAATCCAATATTCCATGACAAGTCCAAGAATATTGAGATCATATATCGCTTCATTTGAGATAATATTCATAAGGGAGTAGTGAAGCTTCAATATGTTTCCATAGATGAGTAGGTTGCAGACATTTTGTCCAAACCCTTGGTTAAATGGAAGTTTGTGTTCTTCATGGACAAACTTGGAGTGGTGTAGAATACCTTCCTCGCGAAGAGGGAGTGTTGATGTTTGTAGCATCCGACAGGTACTTCCACATAGGTCTAAGTGTCTAGATGTGTGGAAGTCATCCAAATCCTTCTACCTTGAGACTTTACTTTAATTAAAAGAGTTATTAAAGTAAAGTGATTTGATTATTTAGTTGAGTTTTATTTAAAGAAATGATTTAATTAGCATTAGTGAATTAAATAATAGCCATTGATCTCAAGTGAGGTGAGAAGTAATCTCAACCATCAATCACTTTGGAGATTAGGGTTAGGTCATAACTCGATCTTATAAAAGCGTGGAAAGGGTGAATGAGGAGACACTTGATACAGAGCAGATAAGTACTTTTTCTCAAGAGGGTTGGATCACATAGGATTACGATTCAAAGAGATCTTGGATAGGTGGAGAAGGAATTCCATCTAGAGATCAGGTTAGGGAGAAGAGAGAACATAGGCAACCATAAGTGGGTTTCAATATATTGGAGCCGCAACAACAAGGTTGTGTTGTATGGAGTTTATTGTACAGTCTTTGAGTGTGTGTATGCAAGCTTCAGTGGATATAGGTGCATATACACAAGTTTGCTTAAGAAAAGGCACATACGTCTTGGGAAATGTGCAAGTTCAGGATCATATATCAAACTAGGAGTTGCTAGGGTTTTGCAGGTGTTGTCTAAATTTTTCTGTATTTTCTATATTGGCCATTTTCATAGCAAGGGAGCCCTTGTAAGCTTTGAAGTTATTTAAATGATTAGCTTAGTTGATGGGCATACTATTTTTTTTTGTCTTATGAATGAGATTTTGGTTTCCAGTATTGCTTTCGCTATATTTATTTGGGTTGATTATTTCAACAATGTTTTCTATTTTGTGAGCTTCTAATTTGATTTACAGCAAGGAAATCACTATATAACAAGATACCTAGGTGTTGGAGTAGTGTAATATCAACACTTGGTACATTCTTCACCAAGTTTCTATATTTTCCTACTCAACTAGTCATTGGAGCAAGGAAAAGATATACATTGCATAATTGAGGTCTTCTAACATTGTATTTCATAGTAGAATCCTCAATGTCCTAAGCACATGGATTTGGAAAAGGTAACTTCCTCATGGATTCCTTATACATCCATAAAATCCCCATACTTCATATCATGAAGTTTCTATAGGTATGAGGTATGAGTGTATGTGACAATAGTACCATCCTTCATGTTTAACACAATGACTGAGCCTACACATTTAAACCTAGCTTTCTTGGTGGCCATTGGAAATAAACCATCATGCTAAACTTTAAATGATGACCAAATTCATTAGCTTTGTTAGTATTCAAGTAATAAGGTAAACTAAAAAATATTTAAAATTATGAATTCATTCAAAACAACAACTAAGACTATTGATCTTGTATCATTAAAAAGGATGGACCTTGTATCATTTGAAAGGATGGAAGTTATAATAATGAATCGGGGAAAAAGATTTAAAGTCATTATACAAGATACACTCCTATGTAACATTCTTTGAAGTAAAAATGTTAAAATTGGAATGGAAATCACTAGGTTCAATATTGAGGAAGAAGTGGTGGCAAGGAGAGGTCTACCTACAAAAATAAATGTTGTAACCATCAAGGAATTATAGAAAATGAATCTCTCAGCTTCTAATTAAATGGTTAGTTCTTATTCACTAGTAAGCCTTACTTCTCTAATGGACACACTAGCTATGAAAATGCTCACTCTCAACTTAGCTATTGGAAAATGGATTAAGACACTACACATGGCTATGAATCTTTTGATATTCAAAAAGCAGTATAATGTACACAAAACCTGAAATTCATGTACTCTCTTAAATTTGAACATGCATAGTCCTTTTATCATTTGAATTCAAGTATTATGAACCTTCTTAAATAAAACCACCAAACCCATTATAACATTAAAAAGTGATCAAGTCTAAACCTTTTACAAATGAAAACCTTTAAAAGGCTTTGATGAGGCTCACATCCAAGTCATTGGAATAATACGCGGGACCCATGGTATAATAGCACATAGGCTATCAATCATTGTACAAATATCATTTCAAGGCAAACCTTAATAAAAAATAGATAGTAGATGAGCTTAGTCTATTCAAAAAATAAGGTGGGACCCATGACCTATTAATTGGTCTAGGTGAAATATTGGGAAAAATATCCTTTCAAATGAACACCTTATATCGTAATGAAGATGGGAACAACCCACTGGGTTGATTGCTAATAATATTTGAAAACTTATTGCCTATTGTGACTATTATGTGTTTTATAATACGAACATAGTGTGTTTTACCCTTATTAGTCCCCGCTCTTCGGGTTGAGGGACTATTAGTAATTGATTTTCCAATCCTTTCACACAAACCAATACAAACAAAGCATTTAAACCAAATTTTTTACGGATCGATACAATTTTCTGAGAGAAATTTCATTTTGTATCCTAACTTTTAGTTTGAGGTCTTATTTGGCCTCATATCAAGGCACACTTAGGATAAGTTTCACATTGTTGGGATAAGTTTTAGAGAGTCCTGGACTTGTTGACGGGTTCAAATGGCCTATCAAGTAGGTAAAGGAGAACACCCAATGGCAGGTCCCAACTATATCTACTCTCGTTTGGTGTAGCATTTCCAACCAATATGTGGGCCTGGTTGCCACTGTGAATTAAAAGAAGAAAAAGAGGAAAGACAATAAAAAGTCCCCTAAAGAGTTTTAATTAATTCTAAACCTACTCTAAAACAAAAACAAACTAATCTAATCTTTACTTCTAACCTATCATACACAGGAGCAAAACTAATAGATGAGTACAACTTAAAATGATATCTCTGACATCAGAAATAGTTCATGACAACCAAGGATATGTTAAAAAAATAATATTGCAGACATTATCAGAACTAGTTGCAAATAAGACCTATAACATCATCCCTGTACTTATAAGAAATCACAACAACATAAGCATTCCAGATACTAAGCATAGAAAGAGTTCATGTGATCAATACTCAAAAAACTTAAATAACAAACACATTAATGGATTAGTCCCAAATGCATTTGAAACAATTATGACTTAAAAAATAGCTACTGCTCTTCGTATATCCAACAATAAGAGTATCAACAATCTACACAATGGGAAAAATTCCTTTACTACATTCAACGAGTTCTCTTTTATAAAATAAGAGAGACTCCTCATTTCTTGTGACTGCTCATTTCATTTCCCTTTGTTTGGTCAATACACTGAGTAAGTCTTGGTAAATTTATGGGTGAAAACCTAATGCACATGAAACATCTCGATAAGCTAAGTTTATGAGACGTAAGCTTCTGAATGGCTTGATTTATTAATAAAATATTCATATAGTTCTTAAAGGTACTCGAAAGGAGTGGATTCCATGAGGATAGGAGGTGTGCCTTAATGGTAATTCCCAATGAAATTTACCATGAAGCGAAGATAAGGACTAATGAGATGAAGCCTAGAAATAAGTCCCATGAAATATTACATTGAGTTTTAATGAGTGAGGGGAAAAAATGAAGAAGTTAAATTAGAAACTAAATTATATAAGAAAAATAAAATGAAAATATGCAACCTAGGACTTAGGGGATAAAAGGGAAAAACAAAAATACAATTAAAATAGAAAAAAATAAAAGATAAGAAATAAACGAATAAAAACCAAAAAATCAAATTGTTTCTAATTTTACGGGGATGTACATATTATACATTAGGGTTTTAGGCAAAACACAACATGTAACAAATAGTTTACTCACATGAAACAAATTTGATCCATGTAAAAACAAATTTGACCCATATAAAAACAAATTTGACCCATGTAAAAACCTTTTTAAAGTGAACTTGATTTTCCCCAAGTAAAAAATAAATACTAAGGGTAACTTAGGGGAAAACCACAACGATTAAAAACCATGGGCAATTACCAAGTGCAATCAAAACCATGTGGTTTTGCAAAACCAAGTGTAAAATACAAATCGAAATAAATAAATACAAAAGTAAAAATAAAAATAAAAAACAAAATAAAAAATAAAACAAAAAATATACAAATGATGTACAAAAATAAGAATAAAAATAAAATAAAATAAGGAAAATAAGGCCAAGTTACACGAGTTAGGGTTCCATGACAGTCATGGTTCCACACCAGTTAGGATTCTGCACCTAGGGACAAAAAATAGAAGCAAGGTATATCACGTAGATTTCGAGTAACCGGGTGTCAAGTCGTGTAGGTACGTCATATGACGATCATGAACACTTAGATTAAGATGCGATGAATGGAAAATGACTAGGTAGAAAACGACGACACACCATGCGACAAATGAACGTCACAAATAATGAATCCTATGATAAAAGGAGATCAACGCTAGTTGTGCGCACGATACATGCCAATCCAGTCAAGTTGAACATCTTAGAAGGAAGACCTGATTAGCTTTCAAGGAGAGGGGATATGATTAGATAAGGGACTAAGTTCCCACATCAGGCCAACATGCATGAAACCAGTTATGACAAGTGGTGAGCAAGCACTGGGTGACGACACGATAATGTTCTACATCCAAGAAGCTTAATAGGTCTATGGCTTGGGTTTTCAGAGAGAGGGGAGGCCAAAAGAAGAACTCGATAGAGATTCATCTGAAGAAGTTTGCACCTTTTAGACCTCAGGAATATCATAAGAGACTTCACTTTACCAACCTTATGAGACAAACCCGATGAGGGTAGCCCAATAGGATTTCGTCCTTTGGGCTTCAGACCAGTCTTAAGACATTGCACACTCAACACTCTGAATGAGGATTCCCGATAGAGTAAATCCAATGAGCTCATGGGATAGGAATGCGAGAAAGGCAGATCTGATAGCCTTGCGAGTTTTGGACCTCGAGACAATAATAATCAAAGGTGAATCTGCTTCCCGATGAGGGGGAGCCTGGTAAGGATCAAAGTTCTGGATAAGGATCAAGGTTTTGTCCTCATTAATACAATGATGATAGAAAAAAATATAGCTAAGGTTTGAACAAGACATGGTTTAGTCTATAATGCTGACTGTTGGCTTCAAACAACAAAAAATATCCATGTAGAGAGAGGTCTAGGCAAGAGAAAGAAGATCACAGGATTCCTCACATGCATTTCAAGGATGGAGCGATATGTAAATGAAGTGACCTTGCGAACTCGCTCCTTCAACGACTTATAAATGAGTGTTGGGTTCATTCTAAGATAATCATCCATGATCTCAGATGTTGTAGATGAGTGTCCTGAAGGCTGCATGTACCAAGTCTCAAACTCAAAGGAAGGATTAATGATCTTGCGATTCAAGCTAAGAGTTTGAACCCAAAGAGTATGATCATATACAAGAGCATAAAGATGAAGGAACTAGGCACAATATGCAAGCAAGAGGATGAAAAATTTAAGTTATCCATTCAGAAAATCCTTAAAAACAAACGCATTCAAGAAAATCATCAATCAAGATCAAACCCCCAACTCCCTCAAGGTTAACATTATACTTAACCAGTAGAGGATTAGGCATTAGGGTTGAAATTTTAGTAAGGGCCCCCTTTCCTTTTGCTTGTAAAAGAAAAAGTAAAGGGGGGTTGTTGTGGCCTTAATAAATGACGACACACTGGAAGAACCAATTATATCTATTATTAGAAGTCTAGGAACTTTACTTAATATCTAAATTTTAAATATAAGCTCAACAAACTGTAGACTATTTTCCAATCATCATGGGTACCACAATGATGCCAAATTTCTAAAAAATATAACCCAATATTTCTAGTACTTGCAATATAACACACCCTTTTCAAAGAGCCAATTAACGAGGTAAATTTTTTATTGGCTACACACCTCTGATTGGATTTGGTTCAACCATGGGTTTACACTTTTTATAACAAGAAAAGATCTACATAAGTGTGTTCCTCATCTGTATTTTCTCGGCATTGCATCATTTCCAATGAGCGTCCATATCCCCGACAAAGTTGCCTCGATACCATACAAGCATAGCCCCGCTACCAACAAATGTCCATAGCCCCAACATGTTTACTTGTACTTTCCACACTATTAATAGTGCTTTCAACTTCCTTTTTATTTCAATATATGCTCATCCTTTTAGATTATATATATAGATATACATATGCCAATATGGTGTGAAGGAAGTGGGGTGATATGAGAGTTGCTTTGATTTGCTGAGTACATGTTATGCATTTTAGTTTAACCAACAAGTCTCCCCCAAAACCATCATAGTATTGACCATCTTATTAATATGAAGTGGATGAAGCTCAAAGAAAAAGGTAGATAGATGTTTCCTATACTTATGGATTATCAAGGTACGCTAAGGTAAGCACATGTGTTCCACCACAACTATCAGTCCATACCCAAAACTAAGAACTTCATGAATGTTCATTCAAATAGGGTAGCCCATGCATCTCATGACTTGTGAAATTTCCTCAACATGTGACCAGAATTGGACCAACCCCTCATTGAACTTTAAAGAGTAATCCTCAAGGAAGACTAAGAAGTCAAATCATTTCAGGGAACATACCATCATTCAAATTAAAAGATTGAAGGAATATGTACAAATAGAAAGCAAGTGCTAAAACTAAAGCTAATTAATGAAAAATAGAACTAGACTAAAAGAAACCTAAATCTAGAATGTCAGTCATGAAAAAATAATGAAATCTAACTAAAAAATAAGAAGAGAACCCAAAACAAGTAATAAATTTGGTGGCAACAATAAAGTATGAATGATATGAAGAAAGGTATCATTATTCAAACTCCAAGAATTGTAATAAGGGAAAAATGTTTATTAAATAAACTTTTCACACAAGCTAAAACCCATCAAGAAAAATTTCCAAGACAAAAAATCAACAAGAGTACGATGAGCATTGATTAAGAAAATCAATATCTAGTCAAGCTTCCTTTCCAATAGATCTGAGATTTTATAGTGACAAAAAATTCAGATTGTTGAAATGCCCAAAAGAATTGGTTAAATTTAAGAATCACTTTTGATGGTACAAAAATATAAACCCATTGCCATGGTTGAAAAATTAAGCAAAGAAGGAAGTAAAATTGGTACAAATTAAAATAAATAAAGTGACTATACTAAACTGAAAGAAAAATACAAAAAAAAATACAAAAAAAATACATTGTTAGTGATTGCGAGAAGAAATAATCTTGAAAGATAGGCTTGTAGTTCCAGTTGGACGAGACACATCATGAGCATCTTTAGAGAAAGTGTTTTTAGTGAAAGCTTGGAACGTAAGCCAAGGGATATAATTTGTCAAGAAATCTTAATCATTCAACATCATGCACAATAGAAAGATTCCCATGGTACAGATTTGAAATGAAGAACAAGTAAGATTACGAGAATTGATAATCTAGTGAAAAAAATTTGCAACTCAATTGCTTATTTAGTGAAACAAGAAAAATCTTCCGGGAACTTAACAAAATGGGTTAATGGAGAAGTTTAATCAAAACATGTTTTCAAAAATTCAATTACATGAAACATTCCACAAACCCATAAGCTCTCAAGATTTTGTGGCATGAACAAGTCCTTTGTACACTTGAAAATAATGAATTTATTAACATCATAAATTACATGGAATATCTTCCAACAAAGTATCACTTTCTCTCCGCCATAAAAGATAATTATTAATCCCGAAGATTCAAACGATTCAATCTGATGAGGCAAAGAGGGGATATCACAATTATGGAAGTCATAAAAAAATTAATTAAAAGGACTCCAAATGATAACTAGATCAGAAACCAACAAGTGAATGCATGAATGAGACCCGATTTCTGATCAACCATTGAGTTGGTGACAATATTAGTTTATTAATTAAGAGTATTGCAAAGAAATCTAAGCATCCAAGTGTAGATTAACACTTCCCTAATTTGCTTTCATTTAAAGAGAAAAAATTGTGGGCTGTTGGTTGCACAAGTCATTTACCAACCTGCATAACAAAAGAGAATGTTATGATTAGCTATTAGACAGTTTGGGAAAAACTTTTCCTCTAAATGACCGACTTATTGAAATGAAATTAGACTTAAAAAGAAAAATAAAGGCTAAAATTAAACTAATCCTAATCAAAGCATGCTAAGCTAATGTAAGATTGAACTATATTGGTTGTCATAAACTTATGGAAATGCTAATGCAGTCATCAAGTATTCATCTTCTATCCATTCAGTCAAATATCACAACCTTCTTCCCTAGAAATAGTCATTATATATTTTCCCACAATATTGTCTTCAACACGAGACGCAATGTCATTGATTGTTGAAAGATTTGAATTCCTGGACACAACATCTTGTTCAATGATAAATAAAAATTTGATTCAAAAATACCATCCTTGAAAGCCAAGTTATTTATTTCCTCTTTTCATAAATGATAATGATGTGAAACATTTGTATGATCATATTAAACCTTGTGAGAGGCTAGAGGAAGACATTATGGAAATGATAGCAATTAAGACACTCTGGAAAAGTTCAAGTAATCTCAGATCACAACCTAGATGGATTGACTCCTCCATCATAAATGAAAGATTCCATTAAAAATCGAAATGAATTGAAATGACTAAAGCCTGATTTCTAATAAGTCGAAATTGGGTATTGTGGGAAAATCCATGAGACTGATATCATAAAGTTTCCAAGAATGTTCTAAGTCGAGAAACTATAAATTTCACTTCCTTGAGCTTACATATCTCATATCAAATTGAAAAAATGAAATGTCAACGAGTATGCAACTTGTCTCTCTACTAGATAGGTTTTCTGTCCAAAAGAACTAAACATATAATCCATAAAACAAAATCAACAATCTCATGAGTAAGAGAGATAAAATAAAATATATTCCAACATGACCCAATCATGTTTATGTTTTCAAGTTATGAATAAACCGAGTTTTGGTTCAAGGAATGTCAAAGAGTGTGGGGCCCAATAGATTGATGACTTACAACCCACAATAAATTCACATCTTGAAACTTGTTATCATGGCTAAGATGAAAACAAATGTTGAAAACTTGAAATTTAAAACCTTAGAAGTTGCATTGACATTTACTACCTAGGTATTTACAACCCCCAAGCATTTGAATGATTTCAACATTGAGATAAGTGTGTAGTATTAAGCCCTGATAAAAATCATATTACTCAATCATGTAACCGGAAGAAGTGACTTAAGATCAACAAATCCAAAGGATGGAAAGATACCTTGTGAGAAAATATTAGCTCTGAAATCCTCATGATTGATAGAACTGGGATTAAATTTTCAATCAACCACTAAATTAATGAACAAAATGATTGATTCCAAAGAAATTTTCTGAAATAGATATCAGTAAAAATATTTATAGATTGGTGTTGTCCACAATGTCAAAACATGTTTGCACACAATGTGAAAGAATATTTCTTGCTGTTGTGTATAAGAGGAAACTTGGATCAAGAAGGTTGTAAGATAAAAGACAAACTCTTCCTTGAAAGGATAATTGAATGGTGAAAAAGATATGCTCAGTCAAAAGACAAAAAAATCAAACTAAAGGTGATGAAAGCAATCGACTCAAAGAAAAATCAACCAATCTCACTATTCTAAGAAAAGTCCATACAAAAATTATGTTGGATGAAAGTAACCAAAGAAAATAGTCAATGTGCAAGCAACCGTTTGGATAACTCCAAAACCATGATAAAATAATCATCCAAAGAAAATACAAGGAGTTGGAGTGGGTATAATTTCAGATGGGCAGAAATTAATACTCAAAGCTTCTATTCACTGTGTATGGGACAATAAAATCAGAACTTAATAGAATCTCAATCAAACAATTTTTCCAATTAGAATCATGTAGACATGAACATTGATCTGGATTATTTTCGGCACGAAATGAGAGTGGAGATATAATAAAGAAATGCACAGAGATATCGTGTATATCCAATAATATAACAAAAATATATCAGAGATGCAACCATAAACACAGAGATACAGTAATACACAATTTCTATTAATGAAAGAAATGTACAGAGACTGTAAAAATACAGAGTGAAAGACTCGCTAGAATGGTGGCAGCTTATCTCTGAGAAGAGATGTGACGACTACTCGCATTCACAAGAAGATGATTACAATGAGGCTCTGAAGGCCTTTTTACAATAAAAAGGAATGCCAAAAACCCTAGACATCCAAAAACCTAACCCTAGGAGATGAAGCGCCAAAAGTCATGTGGGCCCCGTTTGGGCAAGTTAGTACATCAACTTCCCGGGGTCGTAACTTTTGCATACGATCTCTGTTTTAGGCGTATGATAGCTCGTTGGAAAGGAATCTTCGAGGAGATTCATTTTGGGGGCTCAATTATGCCTTTGGTTATCATTGAGAGCCTTGATCTCGAAAAACCTTCATTTAGGCCCTCAGAATGGCCCCGAAAGTTAAAACCTGCTAAAAATAATAAATTGCCAAAATTGCCAGAAAACTGTTTTGAGCCAGTCGGAAAAGGTCGGTGGTCATCGATATCCACCTAGATCAAACATGGAACAAATATGAGTGCTCATTATCACCACAAGAGGATATGAATAGTATTCCTTATTTAAAAGATCCCACTTGGAAGATGACAAAATGCTTGAAAAATATTTGACATGGTGAAGAACGAATAGAATCAAGGATATAGAAATTGTCTCAACACATGGAAAGTTGTAAGAATGAAATAAAACAATTTATCCCATATATACAAATAAAAAAAATTGTTTAGAGATCCATTCAAGGGAAAATTTTAGCATGCAAGCCTTCTGTTTCTTTCCACCTCTGCTAAGAAATTCATTTATTGATCAACCAACCATAATAAAAAGAAAAGGAAACAAGCAACTGATTAAAAACTAGAAAGAAAAACTAAAGTATGCAAGGAAAAGACACTAGCCTACTCTATCCTACACTACATGGGCTGAAAAAATAATGAATCAAGTGAAGTTATACTGCCAATGTAGCCAACCATGTAATTCCAAGCCTGCAAACACATGTTCATCATACAAGATTAGTAGCAGAACTTGAAATAAAGATAGACTAAAAGTAGGAAAAATTAAAACATGAAAAACTCTATCCACTATATTAAAGATGTGGTAGCAATAATTCATAAGAACATTGGTTAAATAAGATTCCTCCAACCATGCTTCAATTCTATCGTAAAATCTACCATGACTAATATAGAGTTGATAGAGGGAGTTTACGGGAAAGTAGCATACCAAATGAGAACCAGACATAGAATCTGTATGAGGTGTACTTCGTGAGAGAATCTTTGTGCTGGTATGCTTGTTAATCCTTGAAAACAAACCAAAAGAATGAGGGCCTGACATAACCATTGGTGTAGACCGAATTGCCTCATTGTCTTGGAAAACCTCCCTAGACTCACACTTCAAGCAACCATCAACTTGAGATAAATTAGTAAAATCAAATGATATACATGGACTAACAGATCCATCATGGTATAAGACATATCTTCAATACAATGGTGCAATCCACGAACATTAACAATCTCAACCAAAGGGTTATTTGAACAAGAAGACTCCCTATTATTAAAAAATGAAGATGAAAAAGAAGAAGACACTACAACATTTCCTTCATCCCATGAAAAAGGTTGATAAGGCATAGTTGTACTAAGTTCATGGGAATATGCCTTATCCTCTCTATTTTCCATATGCACATTACCATCATCAAGTACTTCAAAAGGGGCCGACTCTATTGAGTTTATTTGAATAGGACAATGGGTGGCTTCCTGCAAGATCAAAAAATTAAAGAGACCAGGTTACAAAAAATAGTAAGTAGAAGAATTAAGAGAATGAAAAGCCTCTCTTGAACAATTTTTTTTTTTCATAAAGTGACTCTTTGAATGGTAGTTCCTCCTCTTGGAGAACATTGGTGACTGATTATGAATCAATATGCTCCACACTAGGAATGGTTTCACAATCAACATGTTCTTCCTCAACATGGTTTTCCTCTTTCAAGCAAAAAGTGGATTGTTGTGCTAAAAGATGTATGCCTTGTATGTTAATTTCTTCTCCTTCAGTGAAAAGATCATCATTGTTGTCTTGATCCTTCTTAATATGAGAATCTGAAATATCTTTCAAAACATGCTCATGGTTAGAAGAGAGGAGAAAATCAAAATAATTCTTAGAACAAGAAGTTTCAATGAATGATTAAAAAAAAATAGGAAAACATTCTTGATCTAGCTCAGTTAAACTAAGATAATTTATAATAGCAGAACTATCCAAATCAAAAGGAATTAATTCCAAATTATCCCTGGGTGAGGAAGGATTCATGTCATGAGTGTCCAGATTTTCTTCATTAACAAAATGATCAATGTTCATGTCTTTCCCCATAGCTTCCTCTTCCATTTCTTGTTATGGAAAAGACGAGGTAGGATAATGAGAACTTGACATAACCATTTGTGTGACCCGAAGTGTCCCATTATCAATAGTAAAACCCTCCTCTTGGTCATCTACAGAAAAATATGAACTCAAATTTACAACACAAGAGGTCTCTTTTTCATTACAAGGAAAGAAAGGGGGAATGGAGTGGTGGGAGGATATATATGTTTCTTCTGAAAAATAATTCTCTCTCTGATTTGTATCCCCTATGGTAAAGAAATATCCAGACATATGGAGTCCAACTACACAATTAAAATTTTCAATATTTTCATGTGAATCCAAATCAACATGTAAAGGTACATTAAGACATGATTTATATTCTTAATCCACTAGCTGATATGTTTCTTTAGTAAGATAAATTAACTGGAGAATCAAATCATTGATAGATGGCCTATCATCCAAATGAAATCTATAGAAAAGATGCATAAATATAATAAGAAAATATTCAAGAGATTAATCTTTGTTCTTCCTAGGCTCTGATATATCTGCACACAAATCATCATAATCATAATTCTCAAAAGCATGCCAAAATTGATGCATAAACTGCTCCCATGTGTGAGAGGAAGCCAATAAAGTCTCGCACCAACTCTTGACCTAGCTTGGGAGAATGAGAGTGAAAAACATGCAAATGACACTTTCATTGGTAATATTATGAGAAACACAAAATTTCCAAATCTGAAAAATATGTTCAGATGAAATTGTCGCTCCCTCAGCATCAAATTTAATTTGTGACAAGAAATGTGAAATCTTTCTAGGACGTTTAAGAGGTACAATATCAAAAAAACATCTCCATGAAGGGATATGGGATGGAGCCATTAATAAATTAAAATAATTAATAAAAATGAATTCACAGGATCATCCTGTCATATGGCCCTCCTTCTAGCACCATTTCTGTTGATGGGTCCAAATGGTCTGTCAAACAGGTAAGGGAGAACGCCCTATGATAGGTCCCAATTAGACCTACTCTCATTTGGTGTAGCGTTTCCGACCAGTATGTGGGCCTAGTTGCCACTAAGAATTAAAATAAGAAAAAAGGGAAAGACAACGAACTATCCCCCAAAGAGTTCTAATTAATTCTAAACCTACTCTAAAACAAAAACAAAGTAATCTAATCTAACTACTTCTAACCTATCCTGTGCAGGAGAAAAACTAATAGATGAGTACAACTTAAAATGATATCTTTGACAACATAAATAGTTCATGATAGACAAGGACATATTAAAACAATATTATCACAACTAGTTGCAAATAAGACCTGTAACAACATCCATGTACTCAGAAGAAATCACAACAACAAGCATTCCAAATACTAAGCATATAAAGAGGTCATGAGATCAGTACATGAAAAAATTAAACAACAAACACATTAATGGATTAGTCCCAAACACATTTGAAATAATTATGACTTCAAAAATAGCTTATGCTCTTCGTATATCCAACAATACAAGCATCAACAATCTACACAATGGGAAAAAGTCCTTAACTACATTTAACGAGTTCTATTTTATAAGATAAGAGAGACTCCTCAGTTCTTGTGAATGTTCATTTCGTTTCCCTTCGTTTTTTCAATATGCACTTCAAATTTCTTTTGCATTTTCATACATGAATAGGTAACCATTATAAATAGAAGTGGAAGAGACTGTTGATATAACAAGAAGTCAAAAGCTTCTAGAAAGTCATAAAGAAGATTCCCTAGTCAAAGTGGTTGTAAAATAAATAAATTAAATAATGAAGTGGTTGCAATAAGAAGGGTAAATGAGTTATGTGTTGACTAATTAAGGAAATTTAGTTGCAACAAAAAAATGGGTTAGCGCTAGAAGATGGAGAAAGGGGTAAAACAATTACAAGGAAACTTCTAGAGGAAGGCACTTGACAAAGTATAAATAAGAGAGCAAGGGACTCCTATTAGCACCTACCTACCTATTGAACATTATTGAATATCTATTTTGTGAAAGGTTATTTTCATGTATACATTGAAAAATCTGAGAAAGTGTAGGTTTGAGGCAGCGAAGGTCTGAAGGAACAAAAGTTTCATAGCTGTAGAGAAAGTGAATGAAGCAGGATTTCAGAGGTTATCCACGAGCCACAGGCACAAAGAAGTGCATACATCCTCATGCCATAGTGGAGGAAAACACGAATACTCACATGCTGTAGAAAGGGAAAGCAAAAATACGTGAGAATATAAGAGAAGGGTCTAAGGAGATATTCATGCCAAGCTGCTGAGGTTGGGTTTGGTTTGTTGGTATGAGATCTAAAGCATCAGGTTAGTTACAAAGTGTAAAGGTATGTCTATATGTTTATAAGGTTATATCTTAGTGGTGTTGTGGAGAATGCTTGAGGCATAACTTGGTGAGGTTTGGTGTATTCCCTCTTGAATATATGGTATCTGTTGTAGAGTATGATTTGAGGTAGATTAGTTGAAGAATATTGTTGGTGCATGTCTGAGTGTAGTTGGTATATCTTGTGGCACATTGTAAGAAGAATTTGTTAGTAGTCTTAGTTTATGATTGGCTTATCAGTGGTACATGTTCAAGGCTATATAAAAATGAAGTTTTGGCACATGGTTTGATGTAAGGGTTTATGATTTTTCAGTTTATGGATGGTATGATATATTGCTAAAAGCCCTTTGTTGGTTAGCTTGGAGTATGTTCTTGTGCATGGTTCATGCACTTGTTGTGGTATAGGTTGGTACTTGGTTGTGATTGGTACATGCTTTGTAGAGGCATATGTGGATGATGGTTGTGAGTTGTTATGAGTAGTTTTGTTTGGTTCACATCTCGGTGATATTGTTGTGCATAAGGTTGAGAGTTGTTTTGGTGATTAGCCTTGGTGATTAGATCTGGTTTGGTTGATGAGATTATTGGTACATATCATTGGTACAGGCTGTTTGGTATAGGTCGTTTGGTAATATTACAGGTTGTTGTTACAGGTTGACGTGATAGTGACAGTTTGACAGAAACATAGATAGTGACAGTGAACTAGGTGAATTTGTGGTAGTCCATGAGTTGCAGTGAGGATAGTCACGGACATCTGCGAGTTGCAGTTAAGAAGGGCGCGAATACCCATGTGTTGTAGTATAAACATGTCACGAATCTGTAGGAAATATTTGAAGAAGGTTGATACAAGTTGTGACAGATTGACAGTGACAGAGTGACAATGGTAGTGATTGATTCAATGACAATGAGAAGTTGTTCACATTTGACATTTATATTTCAGGGCGGTTGGATGGGGCAAGGAAAAGGGGTTGCAGCGTCAAATAATCATTAGAGCTTCCTCTAGGTTGGAGCCTGAGAACCAGGTGGTTGTAGCCACATTCTGGTTGTAGCTGGAGAACCTAGGGGGTTATAGCCTCCTTCTGGTTAGAGCCAAATAATTAGGGAGTTGGAGCTTCCTTCAGATTGGAGTCTGAGAAACTAGGCAGTTGGAGCCTCCTTCCAGTTGGAGTTGGAGAATTGGAAGTTGGTGCTTCATTGAATGTAATTCTTGACATATAAGAAAATCATTCCATGGTTTTCTCCTGCATTGGGTTTCCCTGTAAATATAGGTGTACTGTGTATTGTGTGGATGTGTTTATTATTGTTCATTTTGCTATGATGAATGCTAGTGTTTATGATGCAATAATATATTGATGATGAATTGATGAACATTATTGAATAATTTGAAAGAATATACATTATGGTTTAAATGATTAATAAGTGGGATAAATTTCTCATTACCGATTCACCCCCCCTCTTAGTAATCCAACAGATCTTTAACCTGAAAATCATTATACCACATGCATAAGGTAATTCAAGACTGAATGGTTAATATAGTTTTTATCCCCCCTACCTGATTTGTATAAGAACCTATATGAGACATAGAACCTAGGGCTTGTGTTGTAATTTTGGCCAATTAACGTAGTGAAAATAGGAAAATAACAAACCACACTAAAAATAGAAAATTAATAAACAAAAAATAAAATAATAAACAAAAAATAAAATAATAATACATATGTACAACAAGGTGTAATGTTTGAAAGTTAAAAATACTAATAATAAATAAATAATAATATAATATACATAATGTTGGGCCATGGATATATCACCATTATTACCATTTACCGACATCCATTCCATTCATTTTACTTTCTCTTGCCGCTCCTCCATCACTCCATTTGCCACAATTTCTCATAGAATGTCATGTTATGCTTAATTATGCTTTAGTGGTTAAGTAATGCTAATTTTCCTTCATTTTTAATAAATTAAAGATTATTATGCATGATTTTAGTAATGATGGTTTATGCTGCAACTCCTCAACTAGAAGCATTCTTGTATTTGCTGCAACTCCACAAGTTACAACACTCATGGTTGGCATACTAGCACACCTCCACGTGGGAAATCCACAACATGGGTTTTGTTCCTAGACTTGATGAAATGGATTAGAGATCTTCAGTTCATACCCAAGTGGCATGTGTGAGCTCCAACTCGTGGTCAAACTCTCCCAGTCAAACACGTGGCATATAAGAATAAACAATTTTGCGTTGTAATTTTCGAGCAAATGGAGGTGAATACCAAAAATATGGAACATGGGTTTTGTGTAGGATGGACCCAATTGAGTTCCTTACGAACCATTTTCCAAATTAAGCCACGGTTTGAGAGATACACCTGGTTTTCTAAAGGTGTAATTTCCAGATTTACTGTTGCGACCAATTTCCTAAACTCAACAATTTGTTTGAGCGACCCAAGGATTTGGGGACTAGATCTTGTCATTTTTCACTGGAATGATGTATAAATAAGACCTCCTAGATCAGAATGGGAGTTATTCATTATGCTTGTATAGAATAGATTCATCCATTATTTTGTAATTCTTGAATTCTAATTAATAAAAGCGTGGCAACATTGTGATTAAGTTCTTGAGCCAATGGCGTGAGATCTGAGTTTCTTCCAACACTTCAATAGGAAGCAAGGGCCCACTTTCTTGACAGAGTTTCTGGTCATATATGTTAGTAAGCTATTTATTTTGTCAATTTTCTATTAGTTTGTTGTTACATAGTGATTTCATTTGCTGCTAGAGAGTGTTTGAGATTTCATATGATTTTGTTGTTTATATACAATTTGCAATCAATTATAAACTTCTCACCTCAAATTCTAGAGACTAGTAATTTTGATTTCTGCATGCAAATTCAATTCCAATTCATATATTAATGGAGTGATTTAACTTTTGTTATGTGAAGAGCGAGCGAATTAGATTAAGTTTCCATTCATGCAAGCATAATCTAGTTCCAATTCTGCAAGAGTGATTTGAGTTTCTGCAAGAGTGGTGTGAATCTAGTTCTGAGTTTAATTTCATTTATGCAAGTGTGATTTAATTTCCAATTTCGGCAAGTATGAGAGTAATTTTATTTCAAGATGTGTGTTTCATTTCAATCTACAACGAGTATTTGATTTCCATGATTAGATAATAGTGTTAGTTGGAACTTGTTTCTTGCATATACTTTGCACGATAACTTTGAAATAAAAGGACTTTCTCGGGTTGAAAATTAATGTATTGAGTAATTGAGTTGTTCTAATTAGGCAATTAAATACACCAACACATAATATAATAAAAATTAATATAATATACATAATATACTATACTAAATATAATATACATATAATACAAAGTAAAAAATCTGAAAATTAAAAACTCTGAAAACATGCGTTCCAATGGTTGGTTTTAGAATGGTTAGTTTCATAATGGCTTAATAAACATTAACCATCATTCTGAAAACATAGTCTTCAGATGGAGATTATCCTTCCGATCACATATGCTCTCTAATGGTTATAATCTCCGATGGTCATACTCTTCTATGGTTCCATGCTCTTCGATGGTTTTGATGCACGTGGAACATGGAATTTCCAAAGTTTAATATGGTATAAGCCTTTAGGATGGTGAGGAATTGATTTATGAATGTGAGTAAGTCTTGGTAAATATATGAGTGAAAATCCGATGCACATGAAACGTCCTGATAAGCTAGGTTTTCGAGAGGTAAGCTTCTTGATGGCTTGATTTGTTAATAAAATATTCATATCGTTCTTAAAGGTATTTAGGAGGAGAGGATTCCATGAAGATAGGAGGTGTGCCTTAATGGTAATTCCCAATGGAATTTACCATGAAGGGAAGATGAAGACCAATGAGAAGAAGCCTGGAAAGAAGTCCCATGAAATATTGCGTTGAATTTTAATGAGTGAGGGGAAAAATAAAAAAAGTTAAAATAAAAATTAAATTAAATAAGAAAAATAAATGAAAACATGCAACCTAGGACTTAGGTGATAAATGGGAAAAACACAAATACAATTAAAATGAAAAATAAATAAAACATAAAAAATAAACTATAAAAAACCAAAAAATCAAATTGTTTCTAATTTTACGGGGATGTACACATTATACATTAGGGGTTTAAGCAAAAGATACCATGTAACAAATAATTTACTCATGTGAAACAAATTTGATCCATGTAAAAACAAATTCGATAGTGGGAGCCCAACCGACCCCCGGGTTGGTGCTATTATAGATCTTGCACCCAAAACTTGCGTCATCTACAGTTCCGCCATATACATCCTGCACCCAAAAATTCCGTGGTCTACAATTCATCCACATATTGGAACATGGTTTGCATTTCGACCACAAATAATCTATTAAGATACATTAATATAAATACAATTTAAACAAATATATTTAAACTTCAACCCGACTTTTTTCGAACTCGTGGATTGGTCCTAAATCATCACATCATGAGCTCAACCGACCACAATTCCTTTCAAAACTTAGCCAATTATCTGTCCACGGGGTCGCGACTTAATGCTATTGAATTTTTATGCCCCTTGTTCCATGATATACGTATTCAACAACAATTTACGGAAGTCCGACCGACCCCCGGGTTAGCGCTATTATAAATCCTGCACCCAAAACTTTCGTCATCTACAAGTGCGCGATATACTTCTTGCACCCAAAACTTCCGTACTCTACAATTCGTCGCGACTTAGCGCTATCGATTTCTTATGCGCCCTGTTACGTGATATACATGTTTCACATAACACTTATGTGATATACATTTTGCACCAAACACTTGCGTCATTTACAATTCGACCTCGGTTATAGAGCTCGCCTACCCGGGAATCCACGATCTGAAAAGTGGCTAGGCATCGAATGGCTAGCGGTCGGTCAGAGTCACGATATAAAATCACGAGCGAAAATGTGAACCGGTGCCTCCGTTAACGCGCGCATTGGGACATTTTCGGAAAAAAATGGCTAAGTAACAAGAAAGAGAGAGTACAGGGAAAAAACAAACGATAATTTGGTTGAGTATAGAAGAGGGAAAAGAAGGTCCAATATATTCAATTCTGCAATAGATATTTCATTTCCTAGAAAGATATTTTTTGTATGTTTATGGAGAAGTTGTATACATATTGCATATACTTGGAAAGAAGCCTGAAGGTAGCGGGCACTGGAAACAACAACTAGAGATTGGAAATTTCCTAAACCCGCGTCAAGAAATGGTCAACTGCGGAAGCAGTCAGACGGGCTTCAAAATAGGCTGACAAGGGTTCCCGAGGAGACATAAGGCCCCACCTGTCGAATTGTATATATTGGAACATTTTAGTGAAAAATGTGTAACACAGAAAGGGTATTCATGCCATCCTCAATTCAAATTCATTCCGCGTTTACTGGTGACAACTCAGTTCATAGGTTCACTTATTGGCATTAACAAGCAAAAAATGTATTCAACAATGATTTACGGCAGCCCGACTGACCCCCGGGTTGGCGCTATTATAGATCTTGCACCCAAAACTTGCGTCATCTACAGTTCCACCATATACATCTTGCACCCAAAACTTTCGTGGTCTAAAATTAGTCCACATATTGGAACATGGTTTACATTTGGACCACAAATGATCTATTAACATACATTAATATAAATACAATTTAAATAAATATATTTAAACTTGAACCTGACCTTTTTCGAACTCGTCGATTGGTCCTATATCGTCACATCATGAGCTCGAACGACCGCAGTTCCTTCCAACACTTAGCCAATTATCTCTCCGCAAGGTCGCGCCTTAGTGCTATTGAACTTTTATGCTCCGTGTTCCGTGATATATGCGTTGGTTGCTTATTGGCATTTATAAACAAAAAACGTTTGGCGCTATTATAAATCTTGCACCCAAAACTTTCGTTATCTACAAGTGCGCCATATACATCTTGCACCTAAAACTTCTGTACTCTACAATTCGTCGCGACTTAGCGCTATTGAATTATTATGCCCCCTTTTCCATGATATGCATGTTGCACACAACACTTCCATGATATACATATTGTACAAAACACTTCCATCATTTAACTTGTCCAACTTTATAACAACCATTATATCTTCGGGTTGGCGCTATTATATATCTTGCACCTAGAACTTCCGCCATCTATAATTCACATGGATTATGATTTTACTAGTAACAACTCAACACACATGTTCGAAAGAGATTGACACTGCTTTTCTTACTCACAACTCACCATACAAGTTTTCTTAATAATATTTCTCCTCTCTCCCCATTTTCCAAAATTTACTTTATAAGCTACTTGGCAAGGCCTACGCTGCCACGCAAAACTTATTTGTATATGTAGATAGATGCGATAATTCATATTGAGTGAGATATGAATGATTTCAGAGTATACATTGTTATATTTATCCATATAAATAGTGATTATTATTCTCACGCCAATCATTATTTGTATATGTAGATAGATGCGATAATTCATATTGAGTGAGATATGAATGATTTCAGATAACTCTTTTGAGTGAGAGTGAGATTATATAAGATAATAATTTGGTTGTTATGTTTGATGAGTTAGATGTTAAATATATATTTTAATATATGTTGATTAAATAATATTGATTAATAAGTGATTTTATATGAATTATGATTTATTGGTTAGACATATTTGATTCTATTGATATTGGTTAAGTTTTTTTTTTTTTATAATATGCGTTGATGTTCTCAATAATATGTGAGGAGGGTTGGATCGATATTATGTTGATGAATATCCTCTAATAATATTGATCAATATATATTTAGTATTAGTTTCTCACATCGTTCACTATATCTTAATATATGTCGATTAAATGATATTGATTAATAAGCGATTTTATATGAATTATGATTTATTGGTTAGACATCTTTGATTCTATAGATATATATCTTAAAATATGTCAATTAAATGATACTGATTAATAAGTAATTTTATATGAATTATGATTTATTGGTTAGGCATCTTTGATTCTATTGATATTGGTTAAGTTTTTTTTTTTTTTTTTTT
>ML780085.1:346610-362566 GCA_009831015.1 Picea engelmannii | reverse complement strand
ATGATTCAAAATGAAAATGTCTCCTTGGTATATATAGAAGACTAGGAGGTATAATTACAACTAATGGCCTAAAGCCGACATAAATAAAATAAAATTACTAATATAATATGCCCCAATTAAGGGGTAATGAGCCAATATTAGGGCTTAACAATTACCGCCCACCCCCACCCTCATAATATTTTTTCTCTAATATTACTGTTTTCTCTAATATTCCCCCCACCCCCACCCCCAACATATGAATGAGAGTGGGGGTGGGGGATTATTAAAGAAATGTATTATATGTTTTCTCTATTATTCCCCCCACCCCCACCCTAATATAGAGGGGAATAATAGAGAAAACTTAATAGATTTTCTCTATTATTCCCCCCCATATATGAGGGTGGGGGGAATAATAGAGAAAAAATAATAGGTTTTATCTATTATTCCCCCCACCCCCACCCTCATATATGGGTGGGGGTGGGGGGAATATTAGAGAAATTTAATATACATTTATCTATTACCCCCCCACCCCCACACAATATTAGAGAAAAAATATTATGTTTTCTCTAATATTGGGTGTGGGTGGGGTGGGGGGAATATATGAGGGTGAGGGTTCGAGGAATATTATAGAAATGTATAATACATTTATCTAATATTTTTCCACCTGCATATGAGGGTGGGGGTGGAGATAATATTAGAGAAATGTATATGAGGGTGGGGGTGGGGGGGATATTAGAGAAATGTAGGGGTGGGGGGAATATTAGAGAAATGTATTATACATTTCTCTAATATCCCCCCCACACCCACCCTCATATACATTTCTCTAATATTCCCCCCACCTCCACCCTCATATGAGAGTGAGGGTGGGGGGAATATTAGAGAAATGTATATGAGGGTGGGTGAGGGGGGAATATTCCCCCCACCCTCACTCTCATATGAGGGTGGAGGTGGGGGGAATATTAGAGAAATGTATATGAGGGTGGGTGTGGGGGGAATATTAGAGAAATGTATAATGCAAAAAATGATTTGTGAAGATGTTGACTTCAAGTGGAATAGAAATGAGAAGGAGGCCTTTGAGAAAATCAAAATTACTATTTCTCAAGCCCTATTTTATGTAGTCTTGATTTCAAAAAATATTTGTTCCTTTATACTTTCACCTTTGATTAGTCCTTAGCAGCCTTTCTTACTCAAAATGATGATGATAATAATGAATCTCTTATTTCCTTCATGAGTACCAACATACAAGGAGCATAACTAAACTACCCAACCATGGACAAACAAGCCTATGATTTGTACAAGGCTATTAAACACTTCAGATCATACATTCTTAAAAATCATACTAAATTTGTAATGCCTCATGTTGTTGTAAGATCAATTTTTATTCAGCAGGAGTTGGGAGAACGAAGGGGAAATTGGATGACTTCTATCTAAGAATTTGATATGGAAATCAAACCTGCCAATATAGTCAGAGGTTAAGGAATGTGTAATCTAGCTATCGAGTCTCAAGACTCCATAGATCTAGGTGAGTCTAGATGGGAAAATAAGTTGTCTGTTCATTCTCATGAAATAATTTTTTGTCCAAGCAATTGATGATTCTTGGTACTCTGAAATTTATTATTTCTTATATCATGGTACATGCCCTAGTCATATGAAATCTAAGGAAAATATGGCACTACGTTTGAAATATGATCAATATCACATGATAAACTCGTTTTATTCTTAAAACACTATGATGGAGTATTGTTGATATGATTAGAGAGAGGTGATGTGGAGAAGGTATTGAAACATCTTCATGATGGCCCCGTAGGTGGTCATTTTGTAGGATATACCACAACTAATAAAATTTCAAGGGCAGATTACTGTTGGCCAACTTTATTTAGGGATGTCCACCCATATGTTAGAAAATGTAAAATTTGTCAATTGAGTTCAAGGGAGAAAAAAACGTCGATTCCATTGTATCCAATGACCATTACTAGAAAATTTGAACAATGGGGAATAGATGTTATAGGTAAAATTAACTTACACTCATAAAAAAAACATAGATACATTTTGAATGTAAGAGATTATTTTACTCAATAGTTTTAAGTCGTTCCCCTCACTCGATTAAACAAAAAAACGGTCATCCAATTCCTGGAAAAACAATTGATTACTAGGTTTGGGGTACCATTTGTGATTGTAATTGATAACACTGCCTATTTCTCCTCTACTCTGTTAACTGAATTTGCACTTGATAAAGGGATCATCTTAAGGTATCCCCTTAATTACTATCCACAGGGAAATGGAGTAGCTAAGTTTACTAATAAGAATTTGATTCATATCCTCAAGAAATTGTTGTTGAGAACCATATAAATTGGCATAATGCTTCACATAATGCACTTTGGGACAACATGGTAACTCCTATAAAAGCTTTGGGAACTTCTCCATATTTCCTTGTGTATGGTCAAGAATCAATCTTACCAACAAACATTTATCTTCCATCCCTGCAATTATCCCAGGCCTCTAGAGGTCAACCTCTCTCCAATATGTAGCAATGTATTGATATGCTTATTATGTTGGAGGAGGAAAGGGAGAAAGCCAAGAATAAATTTGCATAACATCAATAGTTGGTCAAGTGATGATTTGATAAACATAAAATTAGTGATAAAAACTTCCACATGGGGGATCTGTTTCGCAAATGGAACATAACTAATGAAACAAAGGGGAACAATTCTAAGTTTTAGAATTTATGGCTTGGTGTCTACCAAATAGTAGAGAAAAATTGGGCTGGAACCTATTGATTGCAAATCCTAGGGGTGAATTGTATTCTCTCCCTATCAATGGCTAGAGACTCAAGTGATACTTCACTTAGTTTCTCCAAGTGAGTAGTTTGTACCATAGAACATTTTTTGTTCTATTTTTTATTTCCTTTGTTTTTTATTTGTGGTTTTTTGTGGTTTTAGTTTGATCAACACATTCTCCCCTGCATGAATTCATATGCCTTGGTATTTTTTACAACAATGTTGAGTATTCATATTTTGGCAAAGAAAGACCGACAAATGCTAGATAACATACCTTGTTTTTTTGATACAAAATTAAGGTGACTCAACATTGAATAATAATAGAAATCATGAGATATTTATAGTTCTCTCTCTCTCTATATGATTTGGGGAAAGCATGTCACTGCATTATCTATAGTTGGGAATGTATGAAAGGAAAGACTATGGAAATAATTTAAGTATGGCTTGTTCATTGGGGAGAAACTGACGAACTCCCTACTCATTTTAGGATGGATACACCTCAAAATCCTATGTACTTTTTTTACCTTCTTCATTAACAAATATCATCATCATAGACTCAATTTTTGTTCCACGAGAACTATTCATCACAATAATATCCATTATTCAATACACATGGTTTTATTTTAAAAGAGAGAGAGAGAAAATGAAGTGATGAAGAAGGAAAATAACTCAAAGGAAACTTGTTGTGTCAAGTAGGGAATGCATATATCTTCGTTGGGGCTATAGAAGCTCGCTAGTAGTGGAGCAAGGTATGTGATATTGGGGTGACACTATCGAGGCTATGGATGCTCATGGGCAGTGGAGAAACACTAGAAGGTTAATAAAGTTGATTATAGACTACAGATGAATGTCATCTTATTATTGATAGCCCCAAATTTGGTTTCTTTTTCAAAGCATGAATCATTGGTTAATGGTATGGAGGCTGGAAAATCAGACAAGACAACCTACTATTCCCTAAACCATATATATATGAATATGTAAATGATTTCGAGTTATGTTTTATGTTCTAGTCTATTTACCTAAAATTAATATGATTATTGTCCTAAGGTATAGTCATAGATTATGGTTTCTCATAGTGAATTGCCATTTGTTGAGTACACAACACACCCTTTAAATTTTTTTTTTTTTTAGGGTACCACTTTCTTTTAACCATTGTACATCTCTTGGTTTTTCTTTCCATATGTTGCACATTTGTTTTCTTTAAGTTTATGCATTTCATTTCTTGTTTTATTCACATTTGAAATTTCAAGAAAACCCAAAAAATCTCATGTTTTTCTTAAGAGAAGGAAAGAAAAAGAAAACATGGAAAAAAGGGACAAAATCATAAAGTTTATTCAAAATTCTAATGAACCCATTGAGGTTCGAATTGAAATAACAAGCTAGAAATTTACTCAGAATATCGATTTGGATGCAAACCTTATGAGAAAATATCGATGAACCATGAAACATCATGGAAATCGAGTGAGTGTTAGAATGAAAATGTTAAGGATTATATCGATCATCGATAAGCCATCGGGAATGGGTGAAAATATTATGAGTATGAAAGAAAAAAATTTAACCTTTTCCCATAATGTCGATGAACCTTTTAAAGAGTAAAACCCTACTAAGTGTCGATGGCACATCCTCGTCGTCTGATCATCAATGAAGAATGGATATTAACCATCGATCCTTCCACATGGATTTTTCCACCTTGGCTATCGTACAAGTCTATGTCATCGACCATACAAGTCCACGCTATCGATCATACTTAACCCTTGCTACCATGTACTTTTTCCACGTCACCTATGACATCACTATTTGTACGATCAATTGAATCTCCATATATTTTACCAAAGAAAATAAGCACCAATAACTCATAAATGACTTAATCCTTTGTCTTGATGCCAATAATCATCGATCATGGTTTCTTTATATACTTGTGAGTCAAAGAACTTAGGTCTCTCACCCGACGTTGATGAACTTTTGAGATAAGTTTTTGACCAAATGCCAACGAACTAGACAAAGTGTGTTGAGCCATTAGCAATAATATATCTGGAATATACTTTCGGGGGTTCACATGAAAATTCCAAAGAGAAAAACACGATAACCCACACATTTTTATCCATTGTCGATGAATATGACAAAGTGCACAAAGGAATGCTTTACAAAATCATTGAAATGATCACCTCTATGCATTAGACCAACCATTAATGTAGGACAAGATGTGCAGGATCACATTTAACACAACAAGATTTGAAAAATCCGGTCGTCATGATCAATATTTGATTCTTTTTTACCCTCATATATTTTTCTCATATCGTAGAAACCCATTCAAGCAGTGATCTTATTCAATTTGATCAACAATAAGCATAATTCCCTATATGACCTGGAAGTGTTGTGCGACTAAGTTATCCTCCATAATAAGAAAAGTTTAGTTACCTATATTATTTCTAGTAAGTATCATCAGTCACAGTGGTTATGGCGTCAAACATTTGTAGAGTTTGGTAAAATTCATAGATTCACCCTTCTCCTTAGCCTAATCAATTCTCGGGTAAGGAATACCAATTCATGTTTCTAAATTTCGATGGTTGCAGGTAAGATGCCTCCGAGGAAGACTTTGATTCATAAATCTTCGAAAAAACCAATAACAAGGGGTAGAGAACCAGAAGAGTCATTTTCGTGTCAACATTGGGAGGGGAACCACATACTACAAAGGGAATAGAATCAATCATCAAGTCACTCCTAAAGAAATTATCTACACATGTACCTTTATATGGAGATACATATCCTAGCATCGACGCATGGGTCTATATTCTAGGATGAAAGGACATTTTTAACAAATTCAAGGATCAAAATTACCCAAAATCAACGCCACATAGCGACCCTAATCTTACAAAGGTAGATGAAAAGTTCTTTCAAAACATTAGGTGCTCTAGTTTACACTCAGCCACAATAGGGGCACTAGTGTTTCATTGTATTGAAGCAATGGAGTGGATCATAAACCACACCAACTGTAAAACATTATGTGATTAGTAATGAAAAGAGAGAGTGCATCATAGTCTTCCTCCCATAGGATGTCACTAGATATTACAAATTCCATGAGCCCGAGGAATTGATTAACAAAGATTTTGTGGTTTCCTCTTATTAAAAATAGAATTTTAGAATTTTTTTTGCCAATTGGTGGAAATAAGATAAGAAATTGTTCAACAGGTCAGGAGGATGATACCCTACCATAGGTATACAAGGGCCATACATGTACCTCATGATCTTATTGTGTAGATGTATGGGGAAAATAATTTCTCCCATTTTACGGAAGCATGGATTCCATTAGGTTACACAATAGTCATGTAGGGGAAGAGGTTGAAATAGGGAGCCATAATCTCCAAACAATTCAACATCAAAATCGAACAAGCCTAGAACCCCGAGCCAAACACTACTACATATGGGGTCAATATTTGACAAAAACTTCCGACGATAAGGATAAAATTAATCATACCATCACAAATTACGACATAATTATTAAAATTTTAATCATTTTTTTTTTCTGGGCACCCTGATGTGCATCGTACTTTCGACGAACTTCTAGGTCTATTGATCTTGTGACGATCTTTCGTTGATCTAGCAACTCACCTAGAAAATACCAATTACCTGTTTGAAAATGGTTTAACGGTCACTGACTTGGTCAACTTTGACATAGACAATGTTTGTCGAAATATCGATGACGGTGAGTGTTTTCGACTATTTTGTTGTAGGCACAACGATTATAAAATATTTTTCTGGTCATTGTTCGTTGCGAATTATTAGTCTTTTTTCTATGCGCTTCTTGCCTCAGATCCAATTCTTGATCTGCATATCTCAGATTTGTTACTTTGAAGGTTAGAATTTTTTAATATTTCTTTGTCTCCTTTTAAATACCCACATTGGATCCCTAACCCTTAGGCCCTATTTTATTTCAGGACACAAATTGTTTCCTAGGAAATAGGTATGAACATGTCTACTCAATTCGATTTAATGACTATACAATTTTTCTTGGTCTAGTTCTCTTTTATTGTTTGATTTTATTACTTACTTATAGTGAAGCTTTGTAGCTTATGTCGTAATATATGGTTTTGATTTCTTTATTAATTGTTGACTATTATTATAAACCTTTAATAATTCTATGATGACGATGGCTTAATTCTCTAGTACATATAGGGTCAATATTTGATGACATTTGTACCATAAAAATATATTTATATATTGAAATTATATTTCTTCAATGGATTTTGTTGTAATAGGAAATCCCAATGCCAAGGATTACACCTGAAGAGAATGAAAGGACACTTTATAGGTTAAGGGAAGCATTGGAGGCACATGGTGATGGGAAATGTTATTGTCATTGCAATCAATGCAGGGGATTTAATAGAAGAAGACTTGTAAGAAAAATAATTGAAAGACATTGTTGGAGGTATGGGCATGTTGAAGGGGGGTATACATATCATCCCATGGTAAATTATTCATTATATATGTCTTTGTATTGAGTTTATTTATAAATTTTTCTTTAATTTTAATATTTTTATATACACTAATTTTAATGATTGTTTGTAATTATAAAGATAAATCCTTCTAGGTTTGTGGCGCCAGATAATGTTCCTAGTAGTAGTAGAAATACTATTGTACAAGCTATGGAGGATGGCATGGATATTGAAGATCAAGTCAATCCTATGGAAGAATATGGCACCAATAATACTGTTGATTTGAATGATGGGACAAATAAATTGATCCAAGACATATTTGCTCCTATCGATGAGGAAAACTTTGATGGTATTCATGATGTACCTCTGCTTGAGAAGGCACAACAACCCCTTTATGAAAACTCAAGAACACATATTCTCTTTGCTATAATGTGTTGGTGAACTTGAAGGTATTGAATGGTTTGTCAAACACTTGTCTCACATAGATCCTAAGGTACATAATATAATTTGTCACATATTATACATAAAGGTCGATTTTTTTTCTCTAATTTTAGTGTCAATTAATGTGTAAAATAAGGATACAATATTTACAATTACTATTATGTACATTAACTAGTTATTTTTTATGATGTAGATTGTTAGGTGATTTTTTCTTACCACCATCAAATAATTTACCTCGCACATACCGAGAGTTGTGTGCCATTATGAAAGACATTGGAATGGAGTATTAGACTATTGATGCATGTCTGAATGATCATATTATATATTATATACAATATGCATCAAAAACAAAATTCATGTCAAATAAGTAGATATCGAACCGATCAAGTAACAAAAAAGGTGTCTCACAAGGTTCTTTGTCATATTAAGATAATTCCATATTTGTAGTGACTATTTAGGTGCCAAAGCATATCATAGTTTATGGATTACCATGCACGACATAAAAGTGAAGATGGTGTTCTTCGAATGCTTGCAGATGGTTCTGCATTTAGGAACATCAAAGAAAGATGGTTGATTTTTAAAGAAGAACCTCATAATTTTAGGCTTTCACTGGTAGTTGATGGTGTCAATCCATTTGGTGAGCTTAGGTCTATTTACTCAGTGTGGCCTATTTTTGTTATAAACATTAACATTCCTCCTTGGATGTCAATAAAGAGGGAGCACACAATGTTGGCAATGTATGTTCCAGGTATTTGTTTACAAAATTTGTTTGAACATTGCATTTTGTTTGTCTTATTCATATATATATATATATATATATATATATATATNCTATTTTTGTTATAAACATTAACATTCCTCCTTGGATGTCAATAAAGAGGGAGCACACAATGTTGGCAATGTATGTTCCAGGTATTTGTTTACAAAATTTGTTTGAACATTGCATTTTGTTTGTCTTATTCATTTATATATATATATATATATATATATATATATATATATATATATATATATATACACACACACACAAGGTAGTAATTATGTGTAATTTCAACCAATTAGGTAAGTACCAAGTGAAATATATGAATGTATATATTGAGCCTCTTGTCGACGAGCTACTAAAGTTATGGGATGGCATCACTATGTACGACATCTCTAGACTAACATGACAAAATAAATGTCAATTCCATGGAATACTTACATGGGAAATTCATGATGCCCCAAGGATAACACATTTTTGTGGTATGCAACATACTACTACACTTTAATAATATATAATTTTATGAAAACATGATGCATGTTTCTTAAATATTAATTCCTCGTTATATAAATAATACCGACATTAATCCATATATTGCAGGTCTTTAAACAAAGGGTAAAATTGCATGTCCAGTTTGTGGTTCTAGGATGAAATCTCATCATTCAAGAAGTCTAGGAAATGAGGTGTTTTATGAGTACATGCAATTTCTCCCTAAGAACCATAAGTATCGAACTACAAAAAAATATCTTTTCAATTTGAAAGAAGAGACTGGAATAAAACCATGAAGAATGACACCTCACCTATGGAAGTTGGAATATAATAGAAATCGTTAAGGTAAGCAATTAGTCTATGTATCATATATATTAATGTTTTACAATTTTAATTTATATTGAATTATGTTTATTGTATCTAACAATGATCGTTGTAGTCTCATTTATTTTTCATAAATGTCGTTAAGGAATTAATGGGATTCCATGAGGAATGAAAATTTACCCTATACAATTCAATAGGTTTCCCTAGTATGAGCACTTGCAAATAGATCATTTGTTTGATACAATGCATATCGAGAAGAATGTAACATAAACGTTGTGGAGAATATTATATGGAAGGAGTGACAAAGAAAAATTTGTCAAAATTTGTACTAACATTTAGGAAGCCAATCATGCAATGCAAAATGTGATTTATTCAAATAGCAATGTACATAGAAATAGTCTTCCATGGTTATTTACATAGAAGGAAAGCAATTTTGTAAAAGAGGTCATTCAAAAAATCAAATTTCCCACGGGATTTGCTTCAAACATAAATAATATCTTAACGAAGGAAGGTGAATTAGGTGGGGTGAAAACTCATGACTGGTATACCTTCATTAAGGTAATTATTTTGGTAGATTTCTATATTGGTAATAATTATTTTTAGTATTTTAATTTTCTTTTCTTTTCAAAAAAATAATGATCCCTTTTTTGTTACAGTATGTTCTACCTCCATCTCTCCCTGACAACTTTGACAACAATGTAAAACAAGTTATATATGATCTTGGAAAATATATGAGGTAAATAATGATTTATATGCAAAATCTTTGTTGTTGAACTTGTTGACATCCGTTTTAATTGCAATGTATATACATTATTTTTGAAACCTATGATTTTCTTTGTATCATGTGTAGGTGGTTGTCATCCAAAGAAATCCATAAAGAATATATAAAATATTGGAGGAGAGAAATTTCTCGAGTAATGTGTGAAATGAAAAAGTATCTACCTCTGGCATTTTTCAATGCACAAGAACACTACCTCATACACCAAGTTGAGGAGATTGAAATGCGTGTACTTGTACACACAAGGTCAATGTGGATGGTGAAGAGGCATTTGAAGTCATTGAAGGATTTCATTAGAAAAACAACATGTTCTGAGGGTTCTATGGTGGAGGGCTATATGGTATATCAATCCTTGGTGTACATTAGTCAATATATTCTTAAATTAGCAGCAAATATGAAGGTGCCTCAGATTTGGGATGTCAATTCCATTAACAAATTTGAAGGGGAGGTCCTGGTTGGGAAAGGTAGAATAAGGAAAGTGAAAGGTAATTATATGGTAGAAATCTATAATATTTTGCATTAATATTGATTTATTTCTATATTGTACTTTTTAATTTTTATCCATCTTCCATCAATTATTAATCTTTATTCTAATTAGTATTTTTTGTTCTTTTTTCATACAGTTGGTGGAGAGTGGGATGCACTACATTTATACATCGCAAACAATATTGATTGGATGAAGGTATGGAGAGATCAATGTATACAATGTAATGTTAGGTTATCATGGGAAGGGGTGACTACATTGCTTAAATAAGCTCATCGTAATCAAGATACCAATCTTACTCAGAGGGAAATTGATTTAGCATATGGTTTAAAAGATAAACATGCAAGCATATTATTCACCCACATCATGTTTTAGTTTTTTTCCAATATATTAATCTATGTGGTGTGGTTTAAAAAAAGTTATACTAAGTCTAAATAAGTTTATTGATTGATAATGCAATTTTTTACGTGTCGGTCATATTGCAGTTGACACACCACAAACATATGTGGTGCAATGGTCATAAATTTCACATCAAAAATTTGGATGACAAGAAGAAAACCTCTGATTGTGGGATAGCTGCAGTCTTTTAGGTCACTAATATTTCCTCTAGAAGTGACAGGCATACAACAATATCCGAAAATAGATACTGTGGTTATTTGGAAGATATAATTGAGTGTGAATTTAAATCCTTCAAGTTAGTTCTGTTCAAGGTCAAATGGTATAGGATACAAATGAATGAATGTGATCCTGATAGAACTATTATTGAGCATGCAAATGGATTTACCATGGTTAATATAAGGAAGTTTGAGCCTGGTACATAAACTTATGTTCTTCCAAGACAATGTGAGCAAGTCTTTTATTCATAGGTTTCAGGTAAAGGAGGTTGGTTGTATGTTGTTAGATATGATCCAAGAGGAAGACCTGTAAATTATAATGTACCAGAAGAAGATGATATTGAAGAAGAATAATATGAAGAGGAACACGAGGTAGATGTACTGTCAGACAAAGAAGTCGAATAAGTTGAGTCAGATGTAGATGACAATGTTCTCGATGATGATATTGACAATGATATTATCGAAAATGGCATTGATGACGATGTTGTTATGGCCAATCCTTTCAATGTCGATTCTGAACCAGATGATATAGATGTAGATTTGGATGAAGAAGAACATGATCAATGATATTGCATAAATGTTGAAATGTAGGAGGTATGTGATTATATATTTTATATGATTTATTCTCTTTAAAGTATTTGTTTATATGGGTTAATCATCGTCATCGTATTCATCATTTTCATCATCATAATCAACATTTTCATCCTTCTCCTACTCATCATCATAATCACTATCATGATTGTCATTGTGGTGTCGTCCGCATTGCAGTCTTCATCATTGTCATTGTCATTGCCGTCATCATCGTCATTGTCGTTGTCATCGTTTCCATTTCCATAATCAACATCGTTGTCATAATCATCATCATCGTCATCATCATCATCATCATCATCGTCATCGTCATCGTCGTCATCGTCATCCTCATTTTCATCATCATCGTCATCATTGTCGCAGTCTTCATCATCATCATCATTGCTGTCATCGTCATTATCATCATAATCATCATTTCCATTGTCGCGATCATCATCATATCGTCATTGTCATGATCATTGTAATCATCGTCATCCTCATCGTTATTGTCACCACCATAATCAACATTTTCAGCACCCTATTCCTCATCATCATCATCATCATCGTCCTCATCGTCATTTTCATCACAGTCGTCATCACTGTCATCATTTTCATTGTCATCGTATTCGTCATCATTGTCATCATCGTCATTGTCGTCATCATTTTCATCACCATAATCAACATTGTTTTCATCATCGTCGTCATCATCATCATCATCGTCTTCATCGTCATTGTCATCATCATCATCATTGTCATAGTCATCATCATCATCATCATCATTTCCATTGTCATGATCATCATCATATTGTCATCATCATCATCGTCATCATCATTGTCATAATCATTGTCCTCATCATCATTGTCACCACCATAATAAACATTGTTGATGTCCTCCTCCTCATCATCGTCATCTTCATTGTCATCATTGTCATTGTCATTGTATTTGTCATCGTTTTCATCATTGTCATTGTCATCGCAGTCGTCATCATTTTCATTGTCATCATCGTTATTGTCATCATCGTCGTCATTGCCATCACCATAATCAATATTCTTGTTTTCATCATTGTCATCATCGTCATTGTCATTTTCATCATCATCATCATTGTCATCATCATTGTCATAATATTCATTGTCACAGTCATCATCATCATCGTCGTCGTCATAGTCATTTCCATTTTCATGATCATCATCATATTGTCATCATCGTCATCTTCGTTATCATTTTCATCATCATTGTTGTCACCACCATAATCAACATTGTCAACATCCTACTCGTCCTCCTCCTCATCGTCATCGTCATCATTGTCATTTTCATTGCATTCATCATCATTGTCATCGTAGTCGTCATCATTGTCATTGTTGTCATCATCATCATCGTCATTGTCATCACCATAATCAACATTGTCATCATCATTGTCATCGTCATCATCATCATCATCATCATCGTCGTCGTCGTCGTTGTCATCATTGTCATTGTCGTATTCGTCATAATAATCATCATCGTTGTTGTCATCATCATTTTCCTCATCGTCGTTGTCACCACAATAATCAACATTGTCGATGCCCTACTCAACATCATCATCATCGTCATCATCATCATTGTCATTTTCATCACAATCATCATCGTTGTAATCATTTTCATTGTCATCAAAATCATCATCGTTGTAATCATTGTCATTGTCATCACAATCATCATCATTGTCATTGTCATCAAAATCATCATCGTTGTAATCATTGTCATTGTCATCACAATCATCATCATTGTCGTCATTGTCATCATCATCATCATTGTCGTCATTGTCATTCTCATCACCATAATCAACATTGTTGTCGTCATCGTCGTCGTCATCATCATCATCATCGTCGTCATCGTCATCATCATCATCATCATCATCATCATCATCATCATTATCATCATCATTTTCATCATCATCATCATCATCGACATTGTCGTAGTCGTCATCATCATCATCATCATCATCATCATCGTCATCGTCATTATCATCGTTATTTCTATTGTCATGATCATCATCATATCATCATTATGATTATCGTTGTGATCATTTTCATAATCGTCATCATCGTTATCGTGGTGATCATTGTCATCATCATCATTTTCACCACCATAATCAACATTGTCAGTGTCCTACTCCTCCTCATCATCATCATTTTCATTTTCATCACATTCATCATCATTGTCATCATTTTCATTTTCATCACAGTCATCATCATTTTCATTGTCATCACAGTCGTCATCATTATCATTGGCATCATCATCATTGTCATTATCATCATCTTTGTCATCATTTTCATCACCATAATCAACATTGTCTTCATTATTGTCATCATCATCATCATCATCATCATCGTCATCATCGTCATCATCATCATCATCGTCGTCATCATCATTGTCATCATCATCACTGTCATCGTCATTGTCGCAGTCGTCATCATCATCGTCGACATTGCCACTGTCATGATCATCATCATATAATCATCATTGTGATCATTGTCATCATCATCCTGCTCATCATCGTTGTCACCACCATAATAAACATTGTCGGCGTCTTCCTCCTCCTCCTCATCATCATCATTGTCATTGTCATTGTAGTCGTCATTGTTGTCATCATAGTCGTCATCATTGTAATTTTCATCATCGTCGTCGTCATTTTCATTGTCATCACCATAATCAACATTGTTGTCATCGTCGTCATTGTCATCATCGTCCCCGTCATTGTCATAAGGTTTATAGGTGCTAGTATTAAAAGGGGACAGGGTTGATAAAGGTTTGTAGTTAAGGGTTAAAATATTTTGGGGAATTATATGATCAAGACAAAATGGGGTCATGTGTTATTTTATTTATGGTTAATATGGATTAGTGAATATAAGTATTAAGTGCATAGATGATTTTAAGGGCTAAATTTCGCAAATGGGATAATTTTCCATGGTTTTTCCCAAAAAAATATTTTCCAATTTCCATTTTTTCTAAAAACAATTCGCCCAAATTCCATAGAATAAAATTATTTTACCTTAAAAATTACCATTTTTTTATAGAAACTATACAAAATCAATAGAAATTTGAATATTTTTACAAAACTATCGCCAAACATTTTACATTTTTCATTTTAAGGACTAGTAAGATTAGCTCAGGTTTCTAATTTTTAATATAAATTTCCATCTTTAAAATTATCCTTGATTAAGTGTTAAAGACATTTTTGTGAATGACAGTTAAATATGAAGGGTTACATGGATTAATAGTAGTTATAGACATTAAGAGTGTCTAGATAGGGACTTAACATGTAAGGTTTGTAAGAATTAGCAAAATGGATTAGTGGTTACATGATATATGAATGAAGAGTTAAAAGGGTTATTCAAAGCTAAGGATTATTTGGGTTAGAATTTACAAAAGGGTCATTCTAGTTAAGGATTATTTGGGTTAGGGTTTATAAGGTGTAGGTTATATTTTAAAGGATTGATGAGTTATAGGTTATATGTACAAATAATTAAGGGTGATATGTGTTTTACAGTTGAAGGTTTATATTAGCTATATGGGATAATATTCAATAGTTAGGAACATTAAGGTTTACAAGGGATACTATATACTTTTTATGGGTGAGGTGTTTATAGTGGTCAAGTTTTATGGGTTGTAGTTAGGTGTTATGAATTTTATAAGTGTATAGGTGATTTGGGTTATATGAGTTAAGAGTTATATGATTAAGATGGTTTTGTGTTGGTTTTGTAGCAAGGGTTTGTGTTTAAAATCTTATAAAATAATGATTATAAAGGTTAATGTTAAAGGAATAAGGTTTATAAAAGTTAAAAAATAATGGTTATATGATAGAGGGTTATATGCTTTAAGTGTTCCAGTAGTTAAGGATTAAGGGATATAGGGGTTTGAGGATTGGATAGGCTTTAGTGGTAATAATAGTTTTAAGGGTTAGTTGTTATAGATGTTAAAAGGCATAGGTATCATAGGGAAATGGATTACGATTTATATTGTTTGTGGGACAACGTACCCCTCTGTGCAATGATTTTACTGCTAAAGTCTACGAAGGTATACATACCCTACCCCCTCTAGATTTGAACATGTGACCTCCAAGGAGTAAACACATGTTCTTAACCATTAGGCCCACTATACATCATATATTGATTATATAATATATTAATTATATTATTATAAAATATGTATTAATTATATAATATATATATATAAATTATGTGCTATATATATTATATATTATATATAACACAACACACACACACACACACACACACACACACACACACACACACACACACACACACACACA
>ML780085.1:270012-346563 GCA_009831015.1 Picea engelmannii | reverse complement strand
TTACTTGCATGTGAAGATATTCGAGCCCGACAACAATGAGAGAACCCAATTACCCATGTGAACTATGAATATATTGACAATCCATCCCACGCGAGACAATAAGGAGACATATGGAGTGCCCAAGACACTGTGAATATATTCAGTCCAACTCACCCGAGACAAGAAGGGGACAACTCGAGGAGGCCCTAGCCCACAACATGAGCGACAAAGGAGACCCCACCTATAGAAGAGACAGAGCCAAGGGTGATATGCTCAGGGGAATAGGAATGCTATCAAAATCATTACATAATTCTGCATTTTACTTTTTGTAGGGTTATTTTTTAATGTCAAAATGGTTTATTTATGCCTGGAATTGAACCCACGACTTCATTATGGGCACAATTTTGGGGTTTGTGGTTTACATTGGTTGCTACATGTGTTATAGTTGACTATTCTAGTTCTGAAGTAAAAAAACCCCATCACATCAACATAATAGATTATAACTCAAAACCTTCCCAATTAAACCTAGAATGCCACCAGAGGTCCACACAATAATATTAATAGCCCCTCGAAGAGAATGCTATCACCATCACGACTTATATCCCAAATCTTTCTAAGTTCCCATTTTGGAAAAATGTAACAAAATCATGGATATTTGGTACATCATGAGGATCCATATATACACCAGTTGTGTACTTGTTTTATTAAATATTTGAGTTACACCTTTACATCTATACACCAATTTTGTACTTGTTTTATTAGAAATTTGAGTTACACCTCTGCATATGAAATCAATATCTATAAATCACTAGAAAAAAGGTTTGCAATAGTAGTCAAGAAGAAGAAGCAGTGGTTTCTTAAGCCCCTAATTTGACTTCTAGCCCACGACTTCCAATGATTTTTAGGGATGGAAGGATCTGTTGTGATAGGCACTGCAACCCTCCATTTTCCTTTACTTGTATTTGCATATTCTCCATAAAATGTAGCCTATTAATTTTTGATGTGGAAATATATTTTCTTTGACTTCTCTTTATCTCAAGTCTCTTAGGGAAGTCATGTTCACCTTAAGAAAGCATGTGCAAAAGGAAGTACTTGAAAATTTTCATTTTTTAGCAAGTTGAGAGAAATCGACCAAGTTAGTTATAACTCCTCCAATGTACATTGGAGGAGTTCCATCTAAATCCTATGATGCACATCGGGGGAATTTCACTCTTCATCATCGATACCCTTCACTTATCACATAATTCAATACTAACTCTTCCTATGGAATCAGAGGAGTTGGTTCAAACTCCTCTGATTCACATTAGGAGAGTTTCATCCAAGTATTCCAAGATATTTGGAATACTTTAGGGAAAGTTATCTAATGAACATCGAAGGAATTACCACTAAGTGATCCGATGTTCATCAAAGAAATTCCTCTCAAGTCCTCCGACCATAATCACTCCACTGACTGAACATTTAATGCTTCCCCCCCTTTTTTTCCTATATATACATCAAACAATATGGTTTTTCATTATCTTGCCAAAAGGACGAAGTGGGAGGAATTTCCTTCTGATCTAGAGAGTGCCACGTCATTGCATCCAAATCCATGAATTATAACCATCCTCCATGTGGCATTAGGTTGATATGTACGAGCATCTTTCTTTGTCTTACTAGGGTTAGGGTTTCTTTCTCGTTTTTTATTTTTTATATATACTTCTTATTTTCTTCTCCACGTCGTTCCCTTGTTCCTCACATTTCCCTATCCTTAGTTCTCTCCCCGAACAATGGTTACCTAACCCTGTGAAACCTCTCGCTTGCACCCTATATTGACTTCATAGCTTGTTTTCCCTACACGATGATCGAACCTTTAAGGCACCTTTTGTTGACTGAATTTCCGCTGGAATCCCAACCTCCGTCTCTATGTAAAGCACAAGGTGCATAGGTCATCTTCCACTCTCGTTGGGACCTGTAAAGTCTAGACCGGACCCTTTCCATTTCTGCAGGCTTTTATAAAAAATGTTGTTGGAAAATCCTCAGATTGTATCAGAGGAGTTCTTGTTAAATCCTTTGATACGATTAGAGGATTTATAAGAAATTTCCCCGACCATTCCCCCCTACTCGAACCTTTAAAAAATAACTCCTCTAATCATATCAGAGGAGTTCCTGTTAACTCCTACGATATGGTCGGAGGAGTTCCAAGTAACTCTATCGATCCTTGTCTCACTTTGGAAGTGCAAAATTCAACTCCTTGAATGAGTCATTTGAGCAGTTAGAGTTAACTCCTCCAATTCACAACATAGGAGTTGTTCTTAACTCTGTCGATCGAAACTATTTCACTTTGGAAACTTTAGCATGAAATCCTCCAATTTGCGTCAAAGGAGTTAGTATTTAAACCTATGAATTTTCCTTTTGAGCATACTTTTCACTGGTTCTTCCTCAAATTTCCACCATTTTTCTCAAGCATGCCTGCCATCACTTTAGTATCCTCAGATGGTGACTCCCTGCCCAATGATGACACTATTGATTATTCTGGTAATTCAATCTCTTTAGTCACATTCAATTATATGTTATATTCTAATATATGCGCTAAACTCATCTTTCATTGTAGGTTCAGGTATGTCACCTCGAAATAAAACAACAAGCAAGTCATCCACAACCGAGGCCTCATGTAGTGGCCATCAAGCATGAGGTGAGCCAGAAATCATCAGAGCCACATATGATGACACATAAGGACTACTGGAAAATGATGGAGAAATATTGAAATGGGGAGAAATATACCATATGTTCAAAAAATCTAATTTCTCCACTGAAGTTCAAGACCCAGACGAACTTCAAGTATTCAAGAATATTAAGAAGTCCGACATATTCAGAGTATCGACACACCCAACAATATTCCCATGTGCGGATGCCATCACATGGATCCTAAAGAACATATATGTAAACGACAAATTTGTATGCAACGCAAGGAAAGACCCCATAGCGTTGTACAGGCCAGAGTATTTGGCCAAGTGTTATCATATTGAGAAAGGAAGCAAGAGGTTGGATAAAAAATGCCTTAGTGAGTTTGAGTACACGCCAATGGACATGTTCCAAAAATGGTACAGGGAAGACAAGTAATTCAAGTATATACCTAAAAGTGGATATCCCACAAGTGCCCTAAGAAGACCCTACCAATAATTAGTAGCCATCTTGTGCATATTATACAAGAAACTTGACGCATCACAATTCTCCCTATCTTACATGCCTTTAATAAACTACTGTGCACACAAGGGAGCATCATTCAATTGGGCAGACATCATGTCTGAGAATCTCACAGTGGCCATCTCTATGGTAAAGGAAGCCCAACCAGGAACGTTTCCAAGCTTCCAAATGTCTTCATACTTGTTGGACATCACGTGAACAACTCACAAATAGCCTAGGATGGGGTGGAGTTGGAAACCATCTGACGCATCAATTCATGTATACAGTAAAGTGCTTTGGGAGCACAAGTACCATGCAAAATAACAAAGGATATGCAATCACTTCCTGACCCCATTATACGAGTTTATTTTCTACACCACTCCCCCATGCATGACTGACAAATCCATAGTGGTCATAAGGAGAATTGGGGACTAGTATCTCATGGATCACAACACTTATATAAGGGTATATGGTGCAATGAAACCACCCCATCCGCTTCCCCGGTTTGTACCCGACAAGCTCGTACTCTAAGAAGTGGCATACTAGACCATCATACATGGAGTTGGAGGAATGTTATACCGATTGAAGAAAGAAATTTGGCCTCCACTGCCATTATATGTTGGAAATTATTTCTTTGAAAATACCAAGTGTTGGTCCTAAAGTCTGCACCTGATTGCTAAAGGGCAGAGCTAGGCCACCTCATATTTGGAATGGTTGGTTTATTTTTTTAATTTTGTTGGTCAGTTAGAGGGTTTGTTCTACCAAGACAAGAGCATGGTTGGGGTTGGAAAAATGATATGGATGAGGGTCCTCCTTGGCTGATGGCATACAAATGACAAACAAGTGAAATTATAAAAACAAAGGGAAACAACAAACCACTCAATGAATAATCTGCTGCAAGAAGTTTAATACTTAAATATCATTTCAAGACATTAAACATGTATCAAAAACACAATTACTCCCTCAGGTTGTGATAGATAAAAACAAGTCTTCACCAAGCATTAGTTTTTTTCATAGGTTGCATATCAATAAAGACAAGTTATACAATAGCCGAAATAAATGAAATGTACTTTGCACAAATCAAAAACTGTAATCAAGATAAGATAAAAACACATGAAGATTTGAACGAAACACTGTCATCAAGAGTATATTCACCAGGTAGAGAGATTTAATCCATGCATCGAACAGGTCCAACCAGTTGTTGTATTTATATCCTTTCCCCAAACACTCCCCCCAAAACATACATAAACTACATATTTATCAGAGTTGCAGACACTCTCGTCCATCTGGGATTGAGACTTAACTCTAGATTAACAGTTGTAGAACAACTTTTTAACTTGACTAAAACACTGCTAGAGTACATCAATGTATACTTCACACTTGAATTAATCAAAGATAGTGGTTCTTATCACACATTAGATACTACTTATTATGATTTAAACTAAAAAGAGTCTTGAACTGAATAATTGAAAACTGATACTAGTAATGGAACTATACTGATGCATGTGCTGGAATGAACTGAGACTTTGGCAGAAACTAATTCAGAGTGACAAAGCTGAGTTATTCATTGATCATGGCATGCACGTGTGCTGCTAGAGGCCATTGGAGACAACTAGAAGTGTGGTCATGTCTTTCCCCCACTTATCCTTTGATGATTTGTCTTAACACCCAGTTTTGTTTCCACGTGCAGCTCTCAGATGGGACCCTAGATGTGATATACGCACGTGATTGCAGAAGTTGTCAAGGGAGGTTTGGATCCACACCGCTCAAAATCCCACAATCCACCACCGATTTCCACGTACCTCTCTAGCTATACCATGGTTTCAATTGCGGGACCGCTCTAGGATGTTAACGTTCGATCATTTTCCATCTCTGCAATGAGGTGTGACCATCTATCTTGTTGCAATCTGCGATGTGGGTGATCCTGCTATTGTTTATTCATCCGCCAACTCCATAATTATTTTAATCATGTTTAGAGATGGTCTGATTTTGGTGTTCAGGAGTTTTGAATGTTGAGTAGGAACACCTCCCGGAGGATGATCTCCCGAATCTGATGTGGTGGCCTGACGTCATGGAAAGAAGGGTGACACGTGTCACTCGAAATAGCACAGATGACAGACCCAAATGTGCCTGAATTGAGCACCACGTGTCGTGATTGATGAGTGCCACATGTCAGGGCCAGATGGAGGCCACTTGTCTTCACGAATGAGCGCCACAAGTCCTGACGGATGAGTGCCACATGCTTCAACACTTCGATACCTCGACGTTCGAGATTTTTGGACTGTAAAGCATGAAAATATTCTGAAATAGTACGGGCCTGAAGTGACGTGTCTTAGAAGGAGAGTGACATGTGTCAGATGAAATCAAGTAGATTACATACCCCAAGGTGATTGAAAAGAATGCCACGTGTCACAACATATGAATACCATTGGTCAGCTCCAGATGGATGCCACGTGTCTCGAACGAATGAGCGCCACACGTCTGAACTGATGAGTGCCAAGTGTCTTCGACAGTTTGGGGTGCGGGAGTTTCTGCATGCAGAGTTTGTATAACTCTCGAAGTAGTACGGGCCCGGAGTGATGTGGTTACCTGAAATGAATGCCATGTGTCTTCGACGGATGAGTGTCATGTGTTTCGACACTTCGGCACTTCGGGGCTTCTGTCTGGTTGTTAAGCCTTGTGCGAATTTGAAACTTCGAATGCACGAGAGCCATTAATCTGAACTTTACTTTGGATCTCCACCGTTGAAAATTGAACCTGTCTGTTCCTACAATTTGAGCCCGAAATTGACATCTTTTGAATTCCTTCTTTTTCCCGCAGAAGCTTACTGTGTATACAAAGGAATTGGTGGACCTGGATGTCTCCTGTGCATAGGAAAGGCTTGGTGGGCCCATTGCATGCTCAATTAATGGCAAACATGATGACAAGTATTTCAAACTCAAACCAACCATGCAATTATCTTTCAAGGAAAACATAAATAATTCTGCGCAAAGAATCAGTCAATCAAGACAATAAGGAAAAACAAGTCATTGAACAAATGGGAAACTGACTTAACCAACTAGAAGAGGAAAACTTTGATAAAGGCATAGGGAAATGAGAGAGGAGAGGAAGGGGTGCAGACCTAGGTTAAAACACTAAGCAGGTCCACGTAGAGGTAAATACCTTTTTGTCTTATCACTCCGGGGAAGAGTGATACAGGAGGCATGATCCCAAAAACACTGTGAGGGGACATTTCAACAAGATTGATCTACCTTGGGAATATACCACAGATCTTTGGGAAGAAGAAGAAGTGCACCAAAATTCCCAAAAATACAATGATGTCATCTTCAACAAGCATGGAAAAATAAGAGGAAGGATCGCAGATGAAGAAAAAGACAAAGAATAAGCGAATGATTGAAGCAGACAAGTCCAGGGCTAGAGATGAGGCAGAGGAAAAAGTTTTTGCAGAGCAAGAAGTCAAAAAAAAGGAGCACAAAATGAGGGAAGAAACAACAAGAGACACAACAGAACAAGCAAAAAATGCATCTAAAGAGGTAGGCGACAAAGCAGTTGAGGCTAAGAGACAACATAAAGAGGCAGAAGACAGAGGGGGTGACACTCACCCAATATAAATAGATATCCCAAAAATTTCTACTGCAGATATAGGAACACACATATCGGGTGGTGGTTTAAGGCTTGGGATCTAGGAGATATTCCAACCAAATGAGGTTCTTGACTTAAGGAGATTCACCTATGACAGTAAGATAGGCCGAATGGTGCAAGAACAAGTGAAGAAAGTGTCAGTGATAGAAGGAATGTCTATCTCGGTTGTCACAGACGCTCTTGTGACGGGAGATGTAAGGGAAGATCCTATAGCTACAACTAAATTCGACTCCACATTTATGAACACCAATGTAGACAACATTGAGAGACCATGCCAACAAAATGAAGAGAAAGAAGCAAAGATCAAGGAGCTGGAAGAAAAGATTCAACAAGTCAGGATTGATGAAAGAAGCCTTCAAAGTTTCAATATTAGTGTAGAAAAAGTAAGAAGTGAGCTAGAAGAAGCCATCATAGACATGTATGCCAACCTACACCTCTTTCAAAATGCATTTGTGATAATCATTAAGAAAAAAAATCATATACAGACAAAGCTGACACAATACAAAACTATCCGAGATGGCATTGATGACATCGACACATGGATAACTGAAAATCCTGACGCACCTCCAGAATTATATAGACCATCAAAATCAGACAAAAAAAGAGACATTTATGTGCTTGACCATTGTCAATAGGTGGAGCATAATTTCGATAGGGAGGTTATTAAATCACTGACAATATGCTCAAGGATACACAAAGCTGCACAGGAATTGATCAAGAGAAATAAACTACCAAAGTTAGATGAGCTGAGAAGAAATCTTGTGACAGAGGAGCTGGTAGACAAGGTGCATGACAACACTAATAAAAGGAAAGCAGTTGTTGAAGCAACCACTACCATCACCACTTACCTCATAGATCAACACTTGCTACAACTGGTAAAACTCCATACCGCGATACAAGCTTTCATGACCACACTAGCAAAAGACATGAGCACCTTGGAAGATAGTATGGCCATGAACAATGCAGCTTTGGAGCAGCTATATTACAGGGGAATCAAATCCCTATTTGACCAACTAGAGATCTGGACAACATACATCAGGGACAAAAACCCGTGAATGAAGACGAAATAGTGGCTTGATGATGACAACACATGTTTTGTATTTTGTCTTTTTCTCAACCAACCACAATTTTATCCTTATTATACACTTGTCATTTGGAATAGGAAGCTGAACCATTTTGTAACCGCTTCTTCAAGAAGAAGGTGAAGAGTCACCTAAGAGTTACTTAGAAAATTGTATAAAGTAGAGTGGAGGCCCATTTAAAAGGGGATTTTGGACTCTTCAAACATTGTCTATTTCTGAACTATTTTGGGAACACAATGTCAACTAAAATTGAAGAGTTTTTTAGAGTTTTCATGTATTATTGTTGAAACTTATAATAAGGAGAAACCCTCATAACCAACTTTTGGAGAAGGAATTATTTATGTGTGAAGCAATCTAAGTAGTAAATTATTTCAAGTCAAGATGAATATTGTTCATATGGACTGTAAGAATGCTAGTTTGTTTATGAATTAATTATTATGTAATCTGTGATATTCTACAGTTTTAAGTGTTGCTTCGAATATCTCTATGCCTTGAGTTTTTTGAGTTGTTAATGTGTGCATTGTTGTAATTTGGACTAATCTGGTTATATGTATGTGTACATGTTTGTTTCTGATTCTGCTCTTCTATTCCAACTATCTAAGTAGGAGTTTACATAGGATTCAATTTCATTTTCAACTCATCAATTACTTTAGTTTTCTCCTAGATAGGATAGGTAAAATTATATTAGTAATAGATTATTTTTCATTTCATACATAGTCTTGATCTACATCTTTTCATTGCATATCCGCTCATCATCCGTCCTCATCGGCAAACCGGTCCGTAACCAGCCAAAACCCCAAAAATAATATCAATGGAAGCCGAGCCAAATTCCAGATGGGACTCCTAATCCAAACAGTGCATAGTCTAGTTGGGACCGTGTACCGGGGAGTACCCCTTGTTGTTGTTGAGAGAATTTAGACCCGTCAACAGGATCCCATTACTATGTGAGTCATTTTGCACAAACCCAAAAGGAAAAGGGGAAACCAACTTCATTTATTGAGGAGTTGGACCCACCTATTTAAGAGGCTGGATGACTATCAAATTCTCACAACACTCGTTTACAGGTGGCTCCTAGGTGGACTCTCACTAAGATGCTTGTTCTTGTTAGAGAAAAATGGGTAGTTGAAAATGAGCTTCAAATTTCTCCTTCACATTATTTTATCAGGAATCAATCCATACGAATGAGGCATATTTTTCACTCAATATGTCATTTCCTACTCTTGGATTAAATCCTAGGGGAATGTCGTGTTTAATTGACTCAGGAATAATTTATGCCCCTCTCACATTCTCTTCAATCCCTTTGATTTGTGTCAATCCATAAACCCTCCAGGTGTTCTCCTTAGTGATTCAATACTATTTTATATTTATTTTACTAGGAACACAATCACATCATATCCATAGCCTATTAAACATTATAGCCTATATTACATTTACACATTTTCTAGCAAGATCTAGGCCATGGGTCCTTACTAGGAATATTTTTACATGGTCACTTATTTCATGTCTACTTTGTTTATATATCGATGGTACCCTAGACTTGGTACCAAGGTAATAATTATACATATACTAAGCACATCTTCACATGGTCCATGTCCAAACATAAGGGATTTAAACCAAGGTATTACAAATGATCATGAGCAAGAGGAAACCATTTCCACCTCCTAATGGAAGAATAAATATTGTTCATATCACAAGTGATATGGTCATTATGATGATGAATGTTGCACTTTCTAGGCAAATAAGGCCAAATCCCTCCTTACAAAATACCAACATGAAACAAAAGTGATCGATGTTGATGACAACAAGATATTAACTTTAACAATCCAACCCCCACCAATCCTTAATTGGTTCTCTCGATAAAAAATATTTTGACAAGAAGAAGGAATCTCTCTTTACCCATAATTCCCAGATCAAGAAAAAACTTGTATAATTGACCATGGAAAATGGCAAACACAAGAACTTTGTTTCTCATAGATTAGTGAATTCACTAGAATGTTATATCATACTACATCCCTAACCACATCATCTTATATGGGTTAGAGAAGCATGGAAACTAATACCTCTCACTCAAAATTGTTCCATAACTTTTTCCATTGGACATTTATTTGATACAAATGATTGTGTTGTTACACATTTAGATGATTATAATCTACTTCTTGGATGTTCCTACTAGTAAAATTAGAAGGTAGCCTATAATGGCTTCCACAAAACTTGTTAACTACAAAAATATGGAAAATTCTATAATCTTGCATCATTTTCTCTTGATTCCTCGTAATTTGGAGGGAGTGAAACTATTAGGTTTTCCAATCTCCATAACTTTATACTTGTTGCTTAGTGCTTGTGCTTATCCCTCTTAACCTTCAACAATTAATCCATTGAGCTCACACATTGATATTACACTTTAGTAGGGAGGTTGTCTTCCAAATACCAAGCTCAAACTTCAATCTTCATCTTAGACTCAATCTGATAAGAAATCTTCATTTATGATTTTTTGTTGGTCCTTAAAACTGAGATGAGAACAAGTCAGATTTATAGTTTCTTGTGCTTGTATCCTTGGTTGAAGATGGATATATTGTGTTTATTTCAATGGAATAATTATACAATTCTCCAAATGTGTCTTTCATAAATGATTTCTTGAGATTTTTGGTAACTTCTCGCAGTTTGAAGTTTTTGTTATAAATTTCATGATATTTGATTGCACCACGTTACATTTTTGTTGGCACTTTAAAAATTAAGTAGAAATTTTTATAGACTTCAATACACCATGACAAGAGCACACGAATGAAGAGTATGGATAATTTCACTTCCCATCTGGCATGTATAATGTACCTTTCTTCTCTATTGCAAATGAGAATATATTGCATAGCATATGAATGGTATAAAAGAAAGGGCATTCCTGCATTGGAAATTTTCATACATCTACCTGTTCAATACAATCAAAGCAAGTGGATGATGACATGACACTAGATGGCCATTTACTTATCCTATGCATCATATGCCTACTTACTCCATTAATACTATCAACCTTCCTATGAATACCAAACATTTCACCTATGTTGGATACACGAAGCCTTGGATATAACACGTGTCATCTCATTTTGAGTCTTGAAAAACAAGAACTATTCTTGGGAAATAGAGACATTTTAAGTGCAACCAAGATGCATATTTCATGTGACATCAATTTAATCATAACTCAACAATGTAAATCCATCGTACCATTTTTTTGCCTTTGGTGTTGTTTTAGTAAGCATTTACATTTTCGTTAGAGGTTGGAATTCATATTGGAATGAGATTTTTAGCCATACGATGTGATTTTTTATTCATCCTTATATAATTGTGTTTTTTGGCAGATTGATATTGCATTTTGTATTTTCCATTAAATCATTGTGTTGGGTGTTTAAATTTTAAATTTGTCATCTCATTTTGAGTCTTGGACAATGAAAACCATTCATGGCATAAACAAGTTCCACATGTTATATCGAATAAATGATTTATAGTAATTATAGTGTAAGAAATTGTGACATTATTAAGAGTTGGCATATCTTTCATTTGCTTTGTATATTCCTTTGATTCCCCATGTTTTGGAATGAAGAAGGATATATGATTCCAGCTGATACTTAAAATAATTTTGGACCATCAAGAGAGAATTATCAAGAGTAGTTTAACTTACAATGTGCTTGGTACCTATATTAATTATGTGCATTTGAAACCTGAGCCCAAAATGATAATGTATTTGGATTGAATAAGCCCATTTTATTGCGAGAATCACATAGAAATATTGTTGGAAAAGTTTTGGGGAATTTCTCCTAGAATTTAGTGTTATTTTTACATGCTTCTCATTACAAGCCAAACACTTGATCAGAATATGTATTTTTTACCAAATTCTATGGTTGATCCCGAGAGTGCTCTTCCAATTTGTCTCTAAACATGGCTTTATGCTTGTTATGAAATACACCATTCATCATATGCAAGTTCTACTTTGTGAATTATGACAATAGTGAAAGACATTTTCTCCATTTCTCCAATGCCTAACCAAATCCTCACATTAATGTATCTAATGAAACTCTCCTAGAGAAGTGTGCAAGGGTGGTCCTTCAATAAACCAACCAAATTATCCAAGAGTGGCACACACCCAATCCTTTAATGCTTCATACTTTGAATGGATCAAAGGTCATCGTCATATTGTTTCTCAACAGAGGTGCTCTAGCAATAGAATTTCAATTTCCCATCCTGGAGATACATATTGGATCTCCAAACTATTCTTGTAGATCTAACCTTTAACCACTTTCATTATGTAAATGGATAAAGGTGCTTAAAAATTAAATATCCTCAAGGTTGTTAATACATGGAGACATGGTTGTTACTATCTTACAATGAGTGCACCTGAGCTATGGACAATATGCATACTTCAGTTCTAAAGATAAAAAATTGATGAAGGTACCTATAACTTCACCATTCATAGATAAAACCAACTTTCCATTACTTATGTTATAATTGTAACCTCTTTTATGAGTTTGATATTTGTACATAGGTTAAAAAAAATATCTTGATTGCTGCAAATGAGATGCAACTTTGAAGAAAAACAATGGTATGTAAAAATAAGAGATTATGCTGGGGAAAAAAGTGCTCAAATATGCTTCCAATGGGAACTAGGATACTCCTGTAGAATTCTAACTTACTTAGAACAAAAATACATCCTAAAACTAGGGACAACAGACAAAAAGAACAATAGTCTTTTCCCTTCAAATAATTATTACATTTCCCTGGAGCGCTTTGTGGTTGCATGCATTAGTAAGTGCCTTGTATTGATATAAGATTTCAAATTGGATGTTGTTGACATTGTATATATGGTTATTACTGTCATCAAGATAGCATTAGCTATATCACAATCCACATCTTAACATGTTATCCTCCATTTTCTGCTCTGGAACAACAACTATATTAAGCAAAAAGAGGCCCCAAGACCATGCCTCCATTTATGTGCCATCAAGGAGTATTCAATCATAAAGGTTTTGTACCATGACAATAAGAAGTGGTATCCCCTAGTACATAAGAAAAAGTCATATGTATGAGTTCTAGGATGAACAACATAATTATGAATCACCCACTAATGATATATGATAGCACCAAAGAACATCCCACCACTATGATATACGATAGCACCAAAGAATATCCCACTACTATTGCACTTTCTTTCAATGTAAAGGGAAACAACCACATCATAACATCCTCATGGGAAATATTTAGGTCTGTCGTAAAATTCATGAAGTCCCAAACATGTTGAGCAATGCTATGTTCATTGAAGGTTGGGATATGCTCAAGCAATTCCAGCGGAGGAGTCTTATTGGGATACCCATGAATTTTTGAAAAATACAAGGGTCCCCATGTAACATCCATATTTTATTGAGATATTCAATATGAACAATCAAAATCTGAAAATACAATGCATACCTTGTACAAATGAAATTTAATGAGTTTAGCAATGATGGTTCATCCTTTTCTTTGCCTCGTGATTACAATTCCAATAAAATATGAAATGAAGATGATGAGGAAAGATACACACAACATCCTCTTCATAATGTTGAAACTAGTGTGGGTTTGAAAAGGGTTTAGGTCCTGCCCATAACACAAATAAAACAACATGTTGAAGATGTGGAGGACATTGAAGATTTAGTCCATAGCTTAGGATTTCATCTAATAAATATCTTAGACCTATGAACTTTAAAATGACCCTAGTGATGATGAGACAAATATTATGCTTGAATGATATCCATCCATGATTGAAAACTTTCAAAAGCAAATTGAAAAGGATGTTTAAATTATGAATGAGGAATGTCACTGAAAATTATCTAAGTCCTTGAAATTATGGATACCTTAATGACATTGAAATGGATGTGTTTTCTTGTAACTATGGGTTTCCAAGTCAAGAGAGAAAATTCAATGAGTCTAGAGGTTTGTTATTTAATGTGAAGACTCTTACTCATAATGAGGAGAACACATTGATCAGTCTCGGTGGAAAGCAACAAATCAGTGTAGTGGATTCCTAATAGTGTAGTATAGAAGATACTCTGGTGATGAATACTGAAGAAAAATATGTTTTTGGAAAGGACTCAAATCTTCAAAAAAATTGTGACCAGGTTGGGTTTAATGACACAAACATGTAGGAGAAAACCATGATAAAATAAATGGAGGTTAGAAAATTAGTTGAAAATGAGTCTAGTCCCAAAATGAATATGTTGTTTCCTTTACACCATATGCTTAATTTGCAAAGAATTAAAAGGAATGAAAATCAGTTTATTAATTTGCATTGCCCTACTTATAATGAGGTAATGTGCCTTGATATGAATGAAGTAAATAAAGGTATTGATGAAATGTTGATGCATAATCCACTACTAATGTGTCCAGGAACTGCCAATGCTGAATCCAATGTTAATGTGTCCACATACCATTGTTGTTGAATTGATCAAGAGGATTGTGGAGAAGTCCGACCTGATCCTGAATGTACTCATGAACATGTGATAGAACTTTACACTTGAATTTGCATGAGCAAATACAATGTCAACAAGATCATATTTAGAGATAATTTTGCATATTGGTTTTGGCTATATATTATTTCCTGTTTGTAATCTATGAAAATTTATAATCTTCCTTGACTTTCAAACTCTCTAGAATGAATGTTAGACAAATACCAGAAAATGAATTGCTTGAATTACATTTATGGCTCCATATAGGAGTCAAAGGTCCTTTATATTCCAGAACTGGGCCATTTAAAACAATAGCAAAAATGTGAATGATGTATTGGGTCAAATTATGACAGTGTCTGGCTTTGGTATTAGAAAGATAGGGTCAAATTTTTTATTTTCCACAAATTCTCTCCTTTTGCTAAATACATGTTCTCATTCGATGGAGTGTAGGTACAACCGAACATGTACCTGTCAGACCTATCATCCTCGAGCGAGGGAATTTCTAGAGGGAGGGGGGAAAGTGTTACGTCCAACACATCTAACAGGGAAATACCAACTAGAGGTGAAAAGGTAAGAAGAGAATTTTGTATGTGCGTGGAATTATTTCTTTATTGAAGACGGATCATGTTCTTATGATGATGAGAGCATAAGTGACGTCAAGGTTCCCTTGAGGTACAAACATCTAGTGAGATGATGGGTACCCAATGAACTTCCTCAGGTGGACAATGACTTATGTATCAACGAGAGGATGTATTGCATTGCTTCGTCGTCCTTACATGGTTTGGGTCTATTCTCCATGGATGGCATAAAGGTGAAAGATGGAGGACTTTTTGAATTGATGGAGTATGTCGGACCTTTCTACAACTATGGACATTGGTTGAGGTTGGTACAATATATTCCAAGTATGTGGATATATGCAGTCACTGCAAATTATATATAGCTAAAAAAAAACAATCACAATAAAGGAACGACAATGTATATTGATGGAAGGCCAAAGGCATCGGGGAATATTGCAGGGCTTATAAATAGTACAAGACCCAGGACAACAAGAAAGAAACCGATTGTATATTTGAGGTACGTGAAGGAAATCAGATATTCCTATGTGCAGTGAAAACAATAGTTATATGGGAACACTTTTTGGTTGATTACGATTTGAATCGAATCGATAGAGGCATTGCTATTATGGGGGTAAATATGTTCTACTAGTATACCCAACCTGTAATTAATGTTTTCCTTTTTCTATGTTTAACATACATTTTAATAACTCATGCTTCTTATATTAGTTTCTAACATTCTAAAACGTCATGCATCTTATATTGTGGTCAGGTGATCATGGGAAGGCACTAGGTAAATCGCAACAGGTATAATCGTGATTTTCATATCAATTCTTACTAACAATAATTGAATTGACATGTTTATTTGTTGATGTAGATGAGCACACTGTCGGAGCACGATGATGTGGGTGATGAAATATTTGATTCCATCAACCCAATGGAAAAAATTTGAAAGGTCTTGAGAAAGGAAAATAGGGAACTCATTGAATTGGCTAGGTGTAAGTCAACTACAAAGGAGAGTAGAAAAATGATGAAAATTTTAATGCAGGATATAGAAAAATATGGGGTAAGCGCACTTTTTAAAAAATATTTTTTCCAACATATATTAATTTATAAAATTTTGTTTGATACCTTTATATGATCTATATTCAAAGTTTTCTTTCTATAGAAATTTTTGGATCCGACAGGACAACCTGGTCATGGGGACTTTGTTGGTAGCAATGATGCACCAACCACACAACGTCCTAGCACATGCCACATACCCGCGATGCTATTTGCCTCTTCATCCATGGCCCAGAGGACTGAAACTCCTGGGGCCCATGAGACACCCTCGCCACACACATTAGACCGTGCATGTGATGGTCTACATGGTGAATCTCACGAGGATGTTGATTCTGTAGAGAATTGTTATCCTGTAGCATCACGTGTTCAAAGCTCGGGAATAATATCCATCGTGTTATTGGTGGATGATAAATTGGTTCCCATGAAGATATAACAAATCCTAGGTATTTATGAATATCTTAAACAATTCCCACCATTTGATTGAAACCTACATATTTCATATTATTTTAATCTAATTATCATATTGTTTTGTAGGAAACAATGTTTTTTACAGGACCTCACATGACAAGGATTTAGAGATTTTTGGGCCCACCATTCGCACACGATGGAATGCCTACAATAAAGATTTGAAAAACAATCTTCCGAACCATATATTTGGCTTGTTTGGTGATACATTCAACAAGTTTGAAATCACCTCGAGGGCCGATACATATTTGAAATATGTCAGAGATCAATATAGGGTTAATTGAGAAAGAACCCTAAGTATGATCGTCCTCTAGCCATTCCCAAGAGGGAATTAAATAATATACAGGATGTTGTAAAGGAAAGTGCATTGAGACATGAAGGGAAGACACCACCTAGCCCTGCAAGGTAATAAATGATATTTTGAATTGAATATGCTAAATGTTCTTTAGTTCTATAGAAACATTTGTGATATCTAACATACTTGAAACTTTTGTAGGCTCCTAGACATGTCAAAATCAACCAAGGCAAGACTAGAAAAACACGGGTAGCACAAACTTGGCCGATATGGTTACTTGAGATTAAAAACTCGAATTGTAAGTACCAAATAATTTAACCATATTATTCATATAATCATGCAAATTTTATTTAATTGAAACCAATAAGAAAAAATATCGATCTTATGTGATGCAGGGGGATACATTCAACACTATTTTCATCAAATATTACCTGAGGCTCGACTTCAAGTTCAAATTTAAAGTAGTGATGGAACATCAACAAAGGATGGGGCAAACAAAATTTGACCCTTCAAACGAGATGATAAATTAAATGATAGGATTGTAGTTGTTGATTACTTGTCAAATATATTAACGATTGATTTAACCCATCAATTAATGTGTTTATTTGTTTAAGTAGGAAATCAACGCTAGTTCATTCAATGGTGGTGGAAAACAACCCCATGATTCTAGTGGTGTGAAAACCCATCACGATATATGTGTCTTTAAAATAAAATGTACAATATGGTGATTATAAATATTTACTTGCATATGGTGTACTTATAACTTTTCTTGTTTCAATGGAAAAGCATGTAGATGAGGGTGCTCGAAGAGGAGAGGAATCAATGACAATCCAACCAATGGTGTTGATTACTCCTTCAAGTAAAAAACATAGTAATGATATTTGTACTAATGAAACACTGCTAACCATTTCCTTTTAACGCTTTTTGTTATTGTAGTGGATGCTCCTATAGCGCATTAGCATGCATGTCATGCTACTAGAAGTAGTACAATGCTTGAGATGATGCATCATCATCCAACACTAGAAGATGGCCCAATAGTTGAAGGGGATCAATATGAATGTAATGATGATTTACTCGTGAATTATATAAAAAATAATAAACAAAAAAATAAGTGATTGTACATATTTTGAGGACAAAATTTATTAATATAAATTATTTGTTGTACAATTTTTTGTTTTGATACTTATGCAAGAACCTTGTATGTTATGTATGCATGTACCTTCTTTCTTTCATTTACCTTGAATTCTTGTTTTGCTACTTATTATGCATGATTGGGTATAAGGAATTGAGAATCATGCGGGGGGGGGTGTGTGTGGGGCCAAACAAGCTTCCACCTTCATGTAGTTGGCTCTGTTTAGTAGAGAATAAATTATTCTCGAAACCAAGAGGATCTCATTCATGATGTATTCCCTTTTAGTATTTCTAGAGCGTCGTACATGTTTAATTATTATTCAGTCATATAACGTTTTATTCTCTTTGGCAAATGTAACCTCATACATGTTTAGTTATTATTCAGTCATATAACCTTTTATTATCTTTGACAAATTCAGGTTTGAAGGGCGGTCACCTCCATGATCCACAACGCATTTCCAACAAGGTATAAATCATTTGCTTCTCTTGCCTCATGAAATTTTCCTTCATTTCCTTGTATACTTAAATTCAAAATCCAAGGACAGATAATGGTGGAAACAACTATTATTCATTTAATAATATTGTTTTTAGATATTATTGAATGTAAGTTGATGTGGCATATTATGTTTTCCCTTAACATTTTTGTTTTCCAATGTTCAATGTTCAGAAGCACCTATTCAGAGGACTTGGAGAAAAAAGTGAGTTCCATACCTGTACATATGCGAGTTTTTGGGCCATACTTATTTATATGATTTTGTCACTTATACCTCACCATCTAATATATACGTTAGAAAATGATGTATTTTTCCCTTCAAGTAATAAAGCACATATGATGTAGTGACCAAATGAATTTACCTTGGCTTAACCATATATTGGCTCATAGTATTCACTAAAAAAAATTAATCAAGTCTGCTACGTCTAACCAAATATATCAAAGATTCAATCAAGTGTCTATACACCAAAGGATTAAAATCCAAGTCAGCAGGGATATTTAGATTCAGTACCATAGGAGTAGCTAAGGGCTTACAATCCCTTCAAAATATCAACTGCATACTTACCCTATCTGAGGAACACCTCATCTGGACTATGTGACACCTCTAGACCAAAAAAATTATGCACAAGTCAAATGTCCTTCATGTCAACTTCTCATGCCAACTCCGCCTTGAAACTTACAATGAGATTCTCTAAACTCCCTATAAGTATCAATTCATCTACATACATCAGGCCAGATTCCTTGACAAAATTCCTAATTTATTCACTACCAAAAAATATCATGTGAGAAAGGTCATGAGAGAAGTGCCTTTGATGATACAAACATGAAACTATCTTTGAATATTTTTTTAGGATGTCAGAGTAGGAGGTAGCCTATATGGTGGATATATCATTAATTATAATTCCTTTCCTAGCATTTTTGGGTTTTGCAGCTAAATAAACCTTGATTTTGATTCGACATGGGGAGTCACTGTGGAATGAGAAAAACTTGTTTATGGGGTGTATTGATGTACCATTGACATAAAGAGGGGTAAAAGAAGCTATTGAAGCTGGAAATATGATTAGCAATATTCATGTTGATAAATTTCTATGGTTGTGCCCCAATTGCATTTTGTAGTTGCATGTAATTTCCTTTGAATTTTACCATGGCTAGATTTGATTGTGAATAAAAAACAAAAAACATCCATAATAGATACCTTGGAAATGGTTTTGTTGAGAAAGTGTAGTTTGTAATATAATCTTTCACTTTCTCACTATAATTCTATGTATTTTTTTATTGGTACATTGGCATATGCATAAACATGATTTTACCACTTTTATTTTATGGTTTTCCATATTGTTCTTTGTTAAATCTTTTTTGCTTCAATCTTATTGATAGTCCTTAATTTTTACAATTTCAAAGTATTTGGATTTGGTTCTCTTCCTTTGAGTTGCTCGAGTTTATGCCTATGTCTATTATTTTATTGGTTTCCAAGAGTTTTTTCCATTGCATAGACATATTTTTTGTTTTATTTTCCTTTTCATTTCCCTCCCCCTCACCTTATCCCTCTTTTCTATGTCTTAAAGACATCCTTTTATACTACTATGAATTTTTGGTCTATTTGTGCCTAACCTCTTTGATTTTAAATAAATTCTTGTGTTATTTTTTGAAAACGTTTATCGATTCAATATTTAAAAAAGAACACTTTATAAAAAATTATGTGCTTATGTTTAAAAGCTAGAAAAAATATACGATGGAACTGATAAGGAAAATTAGAACAACAAGAGTGCTTTCAATCAAATAATCCATCTTGCTCATAATAGTAGAAATCAATAAAATGATCTAGGCAAAGAACCGAGTCACCTCTTTGCAAGATCATAAGTTTTGATTGTTTTAAATATTTAAGAAGCAAAAACAAACAACATTGAACATTGATGAAACATTCAATGGTTGTTGGGTTTGACAAAAACATACCCTTCAATGCAATTCACTCTAAATGTTTATGGACTTGTAGGGTATTATTCCATGCACATGTCCATTAGGAAGTTCCACCATGTTTATGTCATATAAATATCAATAGTAACCCTAGACACAATAAAACCCCCAAACAATAAATCTAAAGTGATTCTTACTTGCTTTTATTAATTAATTTATATAAATATGTTAAAAAATCAAATTGTATGCCTTTATATATCCTTATTATTGATATTTTTCATTCCTTTCAACTCAAGTGTTCTAAGTTGGAAAAGTAGTGAGTCAACAATTGGACGAACTCAACTTATTTTGGCAAATTTTTCCTTTTTTGTGAGGAGGGTTAGAAAAGATTTGACTTGGTCTACTCATTTTTCCCAAAATCCTAATACCTAATTTGCCCTCAAATATTCCAAACTTCTTTATGGAAAATCTTTGTAGCTAACTATTGCAACAATTGGATAGAGCTATGACTTTTGGGAAAAAAATTTACAAATGTGAAATAGCGTTCTCACCAAAAAAGGAACAGGTTTTCCCTTGATAGAAATAATAGTGTGTATTTGTAACAAATGCACACCTTTATTTTCCAACCCACACTCATTAAAAGTATAACAAATGCATTCCTTCCCTCCAACCTCACTCACATGGGGTGGGAGTAATAAACAGACACCTTCGACCCATGAGAGAAAGAATGAGGGTGACCATTGAAAAACTTTGCATGCTATTAGTTGCAAGATCTTATTTTTGTTGAGATGTTCTTCTATGTGATTGAACACCCTATTAGAATTGTCAATTCCTAATCCTAAAATAGTCTTATTTTCAAAAAGAAAATTTGCACATGCATGCGTGTGCACACACACACAAGCATAGTGTCACTATCCTAACTATACATTTCACATTTGTTGTAGTGAGCAAAGTATTGAGACATTAAAAATGTTTTTCATATCATTGTTGTTTATTAGGCCATTTAATTTGATAATCTTCAAAATTTTGGTTTTCTCCAATGTTTTTGATAACTCTCTTACCTTTCACGTAAAATCATATGGAATTAATATTTCCATGTAATATATTGTTATTAGATTCTTCTAGTCATGGTTATTGCTCTTTATATACTTCTTAGCAAAGGAACCTCATTTATACATGTCTAGTTTCATGTTCATGTTCATGTAAGTGTTCAGAAAGCTAGGTAAATAAGGTGTGATCAATTGTCACATGTTTTTTATTCAACATTTTTGATGATTGAGATGCCCCCGTCCATGATGTGATAGAATTTTATTAATTTCCTTGCCACTACCATGGTTATGTTACAAGCACACTTTTTGATTGTTTGTATTTGGCTTTCAATAATGCCATGGATAGACAAGATTAGAAATAGAAAAACATACACTTAAGATAGTTTCAAAAAAGATTCATTGTGCATGCATAGTTCCTAATATCATCTTAGTTCTTTCTCCGCACGATTCTATGTGTTTTTAATGTGCATTGGCATATGCATAGAAAATTTTCATGGCTCTAGTTTCCACTTTTCCAGGTTTCTTTTTCCTTGGTGCTATTAGTTTTCTCTTATTTTTCTCAAACATTAATTGTTTGACATCCTTTATTTGACTTGAAATATTCATTGAAGTTGTGTTTATGTCTACTTTTTTTCCCTATTTACAAGTGTCTTGTGATTTTCATTGAAATAGACTAGCCTCAAAATTGACCATAGAAAGAAAATTTACAAAAACAATACATGGTGTCAAAAAAAATGTAATAGCAAGAAGAAAATAAAAGTAATAGACAATTTGAATAGACTATTTTAATTGTGTTTGATCCTCTCAAATCCCTTCTTAAATAAACAATTTGCAATGGCCTGACATTTGTACCTTCTCCAAATATTTCAAAAACCTGATATGCTTGTTTCAATTATTTTTCCTTGTTATCTTGTAGAGATATGGTTCTTTGACCTTCATTACACTTTAGTGCTACTTCTTTCATAGTGGTTTTCATATTCAATTCTATGGAATCAAACTATACACGCATAAAACTGAAGAAGCACACACTCTTTCATGAATCAAATACTTTTGCAATGGTAGTAGATGGAGCCCTCTCACTTGACTTTATTCTTATTGCTCACTTGTTGTTCAGGTTGAAAATTTTCTACTATGACGTATGCGATTGCTTATTCAATGTATTCACAATATTGCTTCATTTATATAACATTTCAATGGAGATATGTGTAGAAGTCATTTCCCATTTTTGGAGATTCTATGCTGGAATAGATCCAATGTTATCCTATCTATGCAAAATGAATTGAGCCCATAATTCCTCCATGAGTTACACAAATTTCATAATCATATGGAATATTTGCAAAGAATGTCCATACCAACATCCACACACCACATGGATGGTGCTAATGGTTTGTGGGGATATTTTTCTACATCAAATTTTTATCTAGGTGGTTGAACATTAGTATTTTTATTTTTTCCTTTAGAAGGGGCACAAGCTATCTCCATTACAATGCATCGAATCTTAGGTATTGCTATAATATTATGTCCCATGATCAAAACCCTATATGTGAACATTACAAGCACTGCTTGTGTACAATATTTGGGTTTTGCACACCTGCCTATTACTAAATTGCTTGTATTTTCCTATTTGAAAAAAACCTCTGCAAAAGCTTGACCAATAACATGCTATGCCTAGATTCTTCATCTTGAAGAGAAGCAAAATTTTAGCAAAGTTTGACCAAATTTATGTTATGTCTCACAAATATCCCACTGTGATACTTAGACTACCAAAAACCTGCTCGTGAAGCACATACCCTTTGATCAACATCAAGTCATGCTTGCAGCAAGAATTAAATCTCAACAATGTAGAATTCTATTGTATAAATGGGTTTTTGGTTCTTCCATATTTGTTCTAGTAGTTGCATATCAGTTGAAAATGTATCATGGTGTCTACTATTGTAATAAGTAGCCAATGGATTTTTTTATGCCAAACAATTTTTCTTTGAGGATGGTATTTATTCCAATACTTGTTATCGGAAAGTAGCAAAGTTATTGAACAAACACATCTTTTGCATCCATCAAATTCATGATGTAAATTATGACTGTGGAAAATAGAGAACTCTTAATGTCTAGGCTTCTTCTTTTGTTCTATGATGGAATAGTGGCATGTGATTCATATTACATTTTCATAAATTTATATGTATATGTAATTGACTGAAAATGTATGTTTATGTGGATTTAGGTGTTGGAACTCATTTTTTATCATTTTGGTTGTATACTGTGCATTGATAAATCCATTTGAGATGGGATTCATTGATGAGCTAAAACTTGGAGGAATATTCATTACAGACACAATGATAAATATATTTTTTTCCATTGATTTCATTTCCACCTTCTTTGTATCATACGTGGATGATAAAACACAACAAATAGAAGAAAATCTCGAGCATATTGTAGTTCGGTAAAGTAGTTTATCTCAGAGCTTTCTTAGTTTTTTTTGCTCAAAGATTTTTCTATATTGGAATTTTATTTTTGTTGTTTCATAGTAGTATCTTATGTAATTTGAAATTGTTGTACCACGCATCAACACCTTCCATTTTTCTTGTGATTTTTCCAGTTAAGTCATTTTTACCAAGAAAATGGAACCCCCTCTTTTTAACTTGAAAACCTCCTTATTTACCTGGGAGATTGCTCATTTTCTTGACCTACACTAAAGCTTCTCATTCCCCTTTGATGAACTTGCTTTATCTTTCTAACTTGGTTTGGTTTTGTTTGGTTTGACACTTAACATTTTTAAGAGACATTTTTTTTATATACACATTGGAGGAGTTCCTATAAAGTCCTACGATACGCATAAGAGGAGTTCTTCTAAAGTCCTTCGATACACATCAGAGAAGTTCCTTTAAAGTCCTCTGATACATCAGAGGGTTTCCTCTGAATTCTACCGACACTCCAAGTTGATCTTTGACCGAGTTGAGAGTATATCATCTGATGAGATCGGAAGAGTTCCTACGAACTCTATCGGTTGAACTAGAGGAGTTCCCCTAATAACCTTTGATACACATATCATAAACTGACAGACTTATTTCCAACTGATTCGATGCATAAATTATCAACTGAATGACTTAATATCATCTTCACCGATGCAAAAACACGACCATCGATTGATTTTATAACATTCTCTTTGACACCACCGAGAGAGTTCCCAAGAACTCTACTGATACCGTCGGTCAAGTTCCTCCCAACTCCCCCAATTGTTTCAAATTTTCCGCCATGAATAGAAAAGAGTGCCCCCCCTCCTTCATTTTGGTCATTGTTCTCTTATCATCAAGGGATATGGGAGCACAGAGGTTATAATTTACAAGCTATATCGTTTGAGATAAGTACCCGCTCCAACTAAACGATTGTCCATGTGTCTTCAATAAACAGGTAGGCCCTAAAACCCTACATTATTTTCCCTTCGTGGTTAAGGTTAGGGTTTTATCCAATATACCAACACCACAAAACTGTTTTTCTTCTCTTACCTTCCTCATACCTACTCTGACCTCAAAACTATCTCTATCTGTAACTTTCTTCATCTGATGTGTTACTTGTAGGCACCTTGGAGAGAAGAACTCCATGCATAGGAATCCATCTCACCTTGCCTCGAGAAATTCCTAATCTGTTCATCCTCATCTTGGAAATAAACCCAGCTTTGAACCAAGCTGCGTGAAGTCGAACCCTAACCCTACTTATGGAGTTTTGTCCTATCTTTTTACTCACCCTAATCCCAAACTGGTTTTCAAATCCATATTGTAAGGTTTTAGGTTGAACCTGAGTGGATGAAAAGTATGTTACCTAGAACCAGTTCACAAGCCAACCATTTTCCCTCCTTAGTCATTTTTTATCTCTTTCAAACATCACGTAGTCTGCAAGGTTATCATGATAGTCGTCGATGCATAGCAAGCAACATTATCATGTTTTCCTCTGTGGCTTGTCGGAAGAGTTAACACCAACTCCTTTGGTATTCATCGTCGGTTCATCAACTTAGTTAATACAAACAACTTTGAATAATCAACAGACTTAAAGAAAACCCCTCAGGTGTGAATACCCCATTTAGGAAGAGTTAATATGAAGTTTTTCAGTTCTTCACTGACGTACTTAACATGGACTCCTTCATCTTATCAACGTCATTGGAAACAACTTCATCATTGTAGTCATAAGAGTTCCCAATAATTGCTTCGATACCAAAATACTATGACCAATAGACTTGGTAGGAACCTCTTCGATTTTACCACCGAAGCACTTTCCATCTTTAGCATTGGTTACACTTTTATTCATTAGCCAAGTTGGCATCAAATTCTCCGATCCACCTTGTTTTCTTCCTCAACTAAGCGTGACTCCCTCAAACTTTCACTATGTCTCAGATCATCTTATCTTCTTTAGAAGATGACTTCCCCCCCAAAATTGACTCGAGTGACTCCTTAGTTACCAACACAGGTTGACACTAATGAATTCACCTTGAACCCCTATTACCATTCAAGAGCTCAATAATTCACATAATTGTCATAAATAACATTTTTGTTTTGTTTTTGCATATTCTTTTATCACTGGTTTTATGCACTAATTATAATTGTGTGTCGCAAATTCATATATGTCGCCACACAAGAAGACAACCAACAAATTACTCACAACATAATCTTATGGAATGGGGAGGCGACAGGAAGAAGAACCTAATGTCCAAGGTGTTTTCTATGATGATACTACCATACTCTTAGAGAAAGGGGGAACTCCACTCAAATGGGGTGAATTTTTCCAAATGTTCAAGAGGCAGAGATTATCAGTGGAAGTTGAAGACCAAGATGAACTCAACATCTTCAAAAATATCTGGAGGTCAGGACTGCATAGAGTGGCATCTCATGCGAAAGTTTTCCCTTATGCATATGTGATAGCATGGATCTTAAAGCACGTGGATCTGGACAACCAGTTCATACTCAATGCTAAGGGGAAACCCATAACACTATTCCAAGGAGCTGACATCGCCAAGTATTACCATTTGGAAAAATGAACCTGGTCACTAAATGAGGAACCCATCAGTAAGATCTCACACAAGGAAAATTACCTATTCTAAATATGGTACAAGCTAGATAAATCTTTCAAGATTAGACCGTCTAGAGAGTACCCGACTATTGCGCTCAGAATACATATTAGTACATCACGATGATGCTTTGCAGGTTGTATGGGGAGAAAGGTGCTTCTAAATTAATTATGTCCCTAATTCCCATGATCTACTATTGTGTTGATGAAGGGTCATCATTCGATTGGGTTGATATCCCATCAACAAGCTTAATGGAGTCCATTACAACCATCAAGGAGACTGCTCTCGGTCGGTTCCCTATCTTTCATATGTCTTCTCATCTGTTAGATATTGTGTGTGTGCCCCATCAATATCCCAAGATGGGTTGGGCCTAGAAACCAACCAACCCATCTGTGCATATCTACTACAAGGTTCTATGGGAGCACAAATACAAAAGGAAACATCACAAAATTTGTGATTGTTTCTTGGTACCACTCTATGAGCTCATATTCGATACACTAGCTCTGTGTATGATCAATAAAATATTGGAAATGATATGGAATATTGGATATTGGTACTTAATGGAGCATGAAACCTACATAAGGATATACATGGCTACCAAAGCTCCCAATTTTCTTGTTGGTATGTTTACAGGAAGAGTGTGCTTATCATTGATGGCAAGAACAACAACGACGATGGTCCCATTGACAAAGCTCAGGAGAGACAACATTCTGAAATGCACAGACCCAAAAGTCACAAAGCTCGCAGGAGGTAGTTCAAAGGTGGAACCTTTGAAACATTGGAATCTTCCAATTTAGAAGAAATTGTAAGCTTAGGAGGAGGAGCGACAATGGCCGTTAGATTGAGCACTGTGAATAATATGGACCATTGGATCATAGTCCAGACAGGAGGAATGAGTGTGCAGAGAAGAGGAGAACAGATCTCAGTCGTTAGATCTGAGTGCATGGACCAATAACCATTGGATCCTAAGGAAAGTGCATGAGACAAGTTCTGAAGTCATTGAAACCGTCCATCGTTAGGGTTGACAGGTGGCAACAGATCTGGGAGTTAGAAGAAGTGAACTTTAGAATGTTTGCAAGGGGAAGAGTGGAGTCGATCCTAGCTGTTGGTGCTGGTAAGGACACATGGCGAGAGATCAACATTTCGCCGACTTGCGAACTGGAAAAGTCAAAGGTGAGAGTTGTAGGAACTCGTGATGTCCGAGTTCATGAGTTGATCTAGACCATTGGATTGTGGAGGGTCATGGAACGTCGATCTGATGCAAGCATAAGTTTAGGAATCGAAAGAAGGGAGGTGAGCCAAGTTTCGACATCGCGAAGCACGTAGTCACAAAACACGAAGAGGAGATATCGACCATTGGATCATGGGGAGATTGTGGACCGTCGATCTGACGTAAGCACAAGTTTAGGAATCAAAAGAAGGGAGGTTCTCTAACCTTCGACATCGTGAGTTGTGAAATCTCGAAGTGAGAAGAAGGTGATCACAGCCGTTGATCGAGGAATGTCGTGAGATGTCGATCGGAAAAGACTTGAAATGTGAAACTCACGAAATATCAATTCACGAAGGTGAGATCTGGATAGTCGGATCACTGAGGATCGTGGATTGTTGATTAGGCAAGATGAATTTCACGAGTTCACGAAACGCGAAGTCCCAAAGTGCTTGGCCCCAAGTCATAGCCAATGGTCACATCAGCAGAAAATAAGGGAAGGAGCTAGCGTTGCTAGGCTCCACTTCAGAGATCGTGAGTTGGGAGAATCGAGGCAAATCAAAGCAGAAGATCGTGAAACGCGAAGTCACGTAGTGCCCTTTTTGGTTAGCATGTGGTCATAGCCCGTGGACATGTGAAGAGGAACTTGCACCTAGTGCTAGTTCACGTAGGTGAAGTTCACAAGGAGCTTCTTCACGAGGAACTCCTGTAACTGTCAGATGAACTGTAACTGTAATAGAGAAGAGGAAGGGTCTCTCTGGTAGAGCAGCCAAGATTCTCAAGATAATGACCATTGATGACATACAAACTGTGGATAACTGCCAGAGAAGGTGAAGAGTTGCATGGATGATGTGGTAAAGGTCTTGGCGTGATAAAAACACATAACAAAGAAGAGAGGTAGATCTCTTTGATAGGGTTTTCATGTGGGAAGAAGGTGGTTGTTTAGAGGACCAGAAGAGTATATAAGAGGCGCAACGCATAGAATGCAGTGAGAACGCTGAGCATAAAACTTAGAAGAAAAGTTGAACAGTGAGGCAGAAGCGTGCTGCAGGAGAAAGAGCAGAGTATAGAAGAAGAACAAAGTATAGAAGCTGCAAGAGACAGAGGAGACATGGAGTTGTAACAGACCATATTAGAGACATAGCAAGTAAGTAAAGTTTTGTAAGATTCAATCAGGGTGGTAGGGTGGTGCTAGGGAGGATTGTAGTCCTCTAATTTCTAGTTGGTGCTAGAAGATATTCTGGGAGTTGGTGCTTCCATCTAGTGGGTGCTAGAGAAACTTGGGAGTTGGTGCTTCCATCTAGTGGGTGCTAGAGAAATATGAGAGTTGGTGCTCTCTTCAAGTTGTAGCTTTCTATCAGAGGTTGTAGCCTCATATTTGAGTAGGAGCTTAAATACTGTGATGTACATGAAAGTTGGAGCTTGATTGACATCCTAAGAAGAAGAGGTTTTCAACCTTATGGGTTTCCTCATGAAAATCAATGTCTCTGTGTATTTTGTGTGATCAATCAAATATTGTATATCTATACATGTTAAGTTATCAACAACACATTAAATAATAATCTAGAAAGAATCATAAAATAACAAGAAAAGTTTCAAGCTTATATGCATAACTGATTCACCCCCCCTCTCAATTATATTTCCAACAATTGGTATCAGATCGGGTGCCTTTGATCAAAGGTAGATCCATAAGCTTGAACATGACTAGTCATGAAGGAAGTTCAACTAATAGAGTCCCTCTTTTTGATGGAACAAACTTTGTCTTCTTGAAAATAAGTATGAGAACACATTTAATGTCCTTGGGTGCTGATGTTTGGGTTTTCATTGAAACAGGATATGTGAAGCCTGTAGTCTTGACCTCAAAAGATGATAAGATGGAGTTTAGCTTTAATGAAAAAGCAATTAATTCCATCCTTATTGGACTTGCTGAAGCCGAGTTTGTCAAAGTCATGCATTGTGATTCAACAAAAGTTATGTGGGACAAACTGATAAGTAGTTATGAAGGTAATGAAAAGGTGAAAGAGGCAAAACTACAGACTCACAGACTGAAATTTGAGCAGTTAAAGATGGATGAAGAAGAAACTATCAGTAAGTACTTCTTACGTATAGAAGAACTTGTCAACACTATGAAAGGTCTAGGTGAAATGATAGATGAATCTTTTCTAGTCCAGAAAATATTAAGATATCTTCTTGATAGATTTAACTCAAAGGTCTCTGCTATAGAGGAAATAACTGATCTCAAAGCGTTGACACTAGATCAACTCCTTGGAACCCTAACTACTTATGAAATGAGAATCACCAAAGGTAAATCCACTACAAGAGAGGCATCCTTTAAAGCAGAGAAAAACACAGACTCCGATATAGATGAGATTGAAGCAAATTTTGTGAGAAGACTGACAAAAGGATCAGGAAAATACAAAGGTAAGCTTCCCTTCAAATGTTTCAACTATGGTAAGATAGGTCATTTTGCAAATAAGTGTCCTCACAAAATAAAGGATCAGACATATGATGATGAAGATAAGCACAAACATAAAAAGGTCTATAAAGAGAATAATTTTAAGAAGAAAAGTCTCTGTGTAAACAATGATGACGATCATTCAGATGATGAAAGTAGTGAGTCTTCTATTGAAAGTAAAATAAATGATATCATGCTAATAGATTTAGAAGACCTAAATACTGAAGATACAGGAAGTGAGTTCGCTGATTGTGAAGCAGTAGTAGATCTTGAACATGGATGATTTTAGGGGCTAAATTTCGCTCGTGGGCTAATTTTCCATGGTTTTTCCCAAAAAAATATTCTCTATTCTAAAAATGATTCACCCAAATTCTAGAGGATAAAATTGTTTTACCTTAAAAATCGCCAAAATTTTATACAAACTATATACAATCCTTATAAATTTGAATATTTTATAAAAATATCGCCAAACATTTATTGTTGGAATATGAAGGATTAGTAATATTCACCAAGGTTTTTACATTTTAAAATAAATTTCCATCCTTAAAATCATCCTTGATCTTGAAGGAGAAATTTCCAGTGCCATGGAAGAGATTGATAGACTCAGAAAAAAGAAAAGAAAACAAAAACAGTTATTGATCGGGTATGAGAAAACAAGCAATGAACCATCTGAAGAAATTGCTCTGTTGAAGGTTAATTTAGAAGAATATAAGAATATTGAAGACATCCTCAAACAAGAATTGAAGGAAGCCGAAACAAGAGGTGAAAAATCAGAAGCTGAAGTAGTGACTGTCAGAAAATATCTAGAGAAATTTCAGGCCTTATATCATCAGAATCTGACAAGTATTAAAGCCTTAGAAGGATTAGCCTCCATTCTGAATCAACAAAGGAATTCAAAGTTGAAAATTTGTTTTGGTTATGAAGAGAGATCAAGTAGTGGTCAGCCAAGTAACAAAGAATCCATCAAGTTTGTCAAATCTACAACCATTGACAACAACAAACATGCAGAAACAAAGGAAGAGAATCAGCCGCCAAGGAGGAGTGAAGGAAAATCTACCATAAATGAATCTATAGAACAAAGAAATAATACATCCTCTGCTCAAGGAAGTCATCAGCATGGAAGAAATTTGACCTGCTCAAAGAAGACAACCCTTTTCCAGGTACACAGATTTTTTCTATGGATATTGTTTTTACTGCTCTAACTTTGGCCACAAAGCTATAAATTGTTCTTTAAGATTTAAACATGAGCAATCCAGACAACCAAGGAATAAATATATGCCACAAAAAAGAATGAGACAACCAAGTAACAAACAACCACAGATTGCAAATCATGTGATGGATGGGAAAAGGACACAGATTAAACATAACAATCGTTATGATCCTTTATTTAATGAACTAGAATGTTACATCTTCCATAATTATGGACATAAAGCTGCAGACTGTTGCTTAAAGAACTATAAGCCAGACTCAAATCACAGAGTTGAAGACGTCAAGGTTTGGAATAAGAATGAAGATAACCTGTGTGGATTAGTGTTGTCAGCCCAAAGACAAAAGGACCCCTGGTATATTGACAACGGATGCTCCAGTCATATGACAGGTGACAAAAGTAAGTTCCTATCTCTCAAAGAAAATAAATCAGGGAGTGTGACCTTTGGAAATGATGCTCCAGGAATGATCAGAGGTAAAGGTCTAGTAATCTTAAGTAATGGAATAAGCAAAGCTCAAGATGTATTGTTTGTTTATGGTTTAAAGCATAAACTTCTTAGTGTCAGTCAGATATGTGACAGAGGATGTGAAGTCATTTTCACTACCAAGAATTGTAAAATAAAGACAATAAACACAAGAGAGCTGATTGCAAAAGGGATTAGAACTAAAAACAATGTATATGTTCTAAGGGAAGATACGGAGAAATGTCATTTAAGCAAATTTGATGAAATTTGGTTATGGCACAGAAGGCTTGGACACCTGAATTTTGATCATATTGTCAAACTGAATAATGAAGGTGCTGTGAAAGATCTTCCAAGAATATCTAAGCCTCATAACTCTGTATGTGAATCCTGCCAAATGGGGAAGCTGACTCGTGCTCAATTCAAATTGAAGAGTTTCACATATTCAGAGAAACCGCTTCAACTTGTTCATATGGATCTGTGTGGACCATCGCAAAAGGAAGGAACTGGAGGAGAATGTTACTTTATGCTGGTCATTGATGACTTCTCCAGACTTACATGGTTTCCTTTCTCAGAGAAAAATCTGACGCATTTGAGAAGTTCAAAACGTTTAAGTCATTAGTCGAGAATCAAATAGGAAGGAAGTTAAAGGCAATTCACTCAGACAAAGGAGGATAATTTATGTCAAGATATTTCAAAGAATTCTATGACAGACATGGAATTAAAAGAGAATATACTATCCCAGGTACTCCTCAACAAAATGGGGTTGTAGAATGCCAAAATAGATCAGTTCAACAGATGGAAAGGGATATGATGAGTGAAAGGGACATTTCACAAACCTTCTGGGTGGAGGATGTTCACACAACTATTCATATTATGAACAAAGAACATCTAAGGCTGAACATTGATAAAACTCCACATGAGTTGTGGTTTGGTTGACCTGCATCAATCAAGCACTTCAAAGTATTTGGAAGTAAATGCTACATAAAAAATAATGATGATCATCTGGGAAAATTTGATAGTATAGTTGATGAAGGTATCTTCTTAGGATATGCAACGAACAGTAAAGTATATAGATGCTTTAACAAAAGAATGCATAAATTAGTAGACTGGATTGATGTTTGAATTGATGAAGAAGCTCCTGTAAAAGATCAACAGAGAATAAGCACTAAGCCAAATGAAAAAGATGATGAGAATAATGAAAATGAAGAACATCAAATCCCAGAGTCACAAGAAGATGATGAATCAGGTGGAGAAGAGACACCCAGACAAGAGGAGTCAGGACAACAATTAACATCAAATCCGTCCTCCAGAATTACTCAAAAGAATCATCTTGAAAGTCAGATAATTGGTGAGAAAGACAAAGGTGTACAAACCAGGAGGAGGATAATTAAAGACATCAAGAAATCATATATAGCCTTCATATCCATGGTGGAACCCAAGAACTTTAATGAAGCTAGTGAAGATGTAAATTGGTTAAAATCAATGAATGAGGAACTGGACCATATTGAAAAGAATTACACTTGGGAACTCGTTCCTAGGACAACAAATAAAAATGTAATAGGATCCAAATGGGTCTATAAAAATAAGATGAATGAGAAAGGAAATATTGTAAGAAATAAAGCTAGATTGGTTTGCAAAGGATATTCTCAAATAGAAGGACTGGATTTTGATGAAACATTTGCACTCGTAGCAAGATTAGAATCTATTAGAATGTTTCTTGCCTATGCTTGTCATAAACAGTTTAAAGTCTATCAAATGGATGTCAAGTCATCTTTTCTAAATGGAGATCTAAAAGAAGAATTCTATATGGAACAAGCAGAGGGTTTCCAACTATCAGATAACCCTGACTTTGTCTGCAAGCTGAAGAAAGCCTTATATGGGTTGAAACAAGCTCCTCGTGCCTGGTATCACAGACTGGATACATATCTTCAAGACAAAGGGTTCAAGAGAGGAACAATTGACAACAATCTATATATCAAAATAGAGGGTAATGATTTGTTCATTGTGTTGGTCTATGTAGATGACATCATCTTCGGTAGTAATAATGCTTCATTGGTACAATGGTTTGCTTCTGCCATGCAGTCTGAATTTGAAATGTCTATGATAGGGGAACTGTCATTTTTTCTTGGTCTACAAATTACTCAGAGGTCTGAAGGAATATTTCTTTCTCAGGAAAAATATCTAAGAGAAATGTTGAAAAGATTTCAAATGGAATATTCTAAACCTATGAGCACACCTATGGTCACTGGATGTAAGTTAAGCAAGGATGATGACTCACCTGATGTTGATCAGAGTTCATATAGGTCTATGATAGGCAACCTATTGTACATCACAACATCCCGTCCAGACATAATGCATGTTGTTGGAATGGTAGGAAGGTATCAGTCTGCACCTAAACATAGTAATTTGTTAGCTGTCCAAAGAATATTCAGATACTTGAAAGGAACAATGAACTATGGCCTATAGTATCCTAGGAATCAGAATTTTCAACTATCAGTCTATTCAGATGTTGATTGGGCTAACTGTGTGGATGAAAGGAAAAGAACGAGTGGAGGTGCATTATTGTTAGGAGATTCCCTTGTAGCATGGTTGAGCAAGAAGTAAGGTTCCATTTCCTTATCAAATACAAAAGTTGAATACATTGCAGCTACCACTTGTTGTGCCCAAGTATTGTGGATGATTCAGACACTTGCAAACTTGGAGATAAAATATACTGCACCGATCCCAATTTATTGTGATAATACTAGTGCAATTAGTGTATCAAAGAATCTTGTCTTTCACTCCAAGACCAAGCATATACCCATCAAGTATCACTTATTGAGGGAATAGGTAACCAAATCTGTGGTTTCTTTGCATTATATTCCATCAAAAGATTAGATCGTTGATATCTTCACTAAACCGCTTGCAATATCTTAGTTTGAGTATCTACGCCAGAAGTTGGGCGTGACCCTGTTATCAAGTTAAAATAGTCTATCTGATCAGGGGGAGAGTGCTCATAGTATATCTAATCAGGGGGAGAATTATTATTGCATCTCTGATCAAGGGAAGAACAGAGTCAGTCTCAGTTCTCTTTGAAATTTATGTCAAAGGGGGAGAAAAGAGTGTGGTCTGCTACAGTTGGAGGTCTGAAGAATAGTGCAGCCTTTTAGGGTTGCCATCAATGCCAAAGGGGGAGATTGTTGGCATGTTTACAGGAAGAGTGTGCTTGTCATTCATGGAAAGAAAAACAACGACGATGGTCACATTGCCAAAGCTCAGGAGAGAAAACATTCTGAAACGCGCAGACCCAAAAGTCAAAGATCTTGCAGGAGGTAGTTCAAAGGTGGAACCTTTGAAATGTTGGAATCTTCCAAGTCAGAAGAAATTGTAAGCTTAGGAGGAGGAGCGATAGTGGTCATCAGATTGAGCACTGTGAAGAATCTGGACTGTTGGATCAGAGTCCAGACAGGAGGAACGAGCGTGCAAAGAAGAGGAGAATAGATCTCAATCGTTAGATCTGAGTACGTGGACCAACAACCGTTGGATCCCAAGGAAAGTGCACGAGACAAGTTCCAAAGTCATCGGAACCGTCCATCGTCAGGGTTGACAAGTGCAGTAGATTCAAGAGTTCGAAGAATCAAACTTCAGAATATTTGCAAGGGGAAGAGTGGAGTCGATCCTAGCCATTGGTGCTGGGAAGGACATGCGGCGAGAGATTAGCATTTCGCTGACTCACGAACTAGAAAAGTCAAAGGTGAGAGTTTTAGGAACTCATGATGTACGAGTTCGCGAGTTGATCTGGACCGTTGGATCGTGGAGGGTCATGGACCATCAAATTGACGCAAGTGCAAGTTCGGGAATTGGAAGAAGGGAGGTGAGCCAATTTTTGACATCGCGAAACATGAAGAGGAGATCTCGACCGTTGGATCACAGGGAGATTGTGGACCGTCGATCTAACACAAGCACAAGTTTGGGAATCGAAAGAAGGTAGGTGCTCTAACCTCCGACATTGCGAGTCACGAAATCTCGAAGTGCAAAGAAGGTGATCGCATCCATTGATCGAGGAATGTCATCAACCATCGATTGGACAAGACTCGAAACATGAAACTCACGAAATCTCAATTCGTGAAGGTGAGATCTAGACTGTCAGATCACTGAGGATCGTGGACCATTGATCATACACGATGAATTTCATGAGTTCACGAAATGTGATGTCCCAAAGTGCTTGGCCCCAAGTCACAACGAATGGTCACATCAATAGAAAATAAGGGAAGGAGCTAGCGTTGCTAGGCTCCACTTCAAAGATCGTGAGTTGGGAGAATCGAATCAACTTATAGCAGAAGATCGTGAAACGCAAAGTCTCGTAGCGCCCTTTTTGGTTAGCATGTGGTCACCGCTTGTGGACATGTGAAGAGGAACTTGCACCCAGTGCTAGTTCACACAGGTGAAGTTCACAAGGAGCTTCTTTGCAAGGAACTCCTGTAATTGTTAGATGAACTGTAACTATAACAGAGAAGAGGAAGGGTCTCTCTGGCAAAGAAGCCAAGAATCTCAGGATAATGACCACTGATGATGTACAGACTGTGGATAACTTCCAGATAAGGTGAAGAGTTGCGTGGATGATGTGGTAGAGGTCTTGGCATGATAAAAACATAGAACAAAGAAGAGAGGTAGAGCTCTTTGATAGGGTTTGCATGCGAGAAGAAGGTGGTTGTGCAGAGGACCAGAAAAGTATATAAGAGGCTCAACCCATAGAATGCAGTGGGAACGCTAAGTATAAAACTTAGAAGAAAATATGAATAGTGAGGCAGAATCGCGCAGTAGGAGAAAGAGCAGAGTATAGAAGCGAAACAGAGTATAGAAGCTGCAAGAGGCAGAGGAGACATGGAGCTGTAACATACCATATCAGAGACAGATAAAGTAAGTAAAGTTTTGTAAGATTCAATCAGGGTGGTAGGGTGGTGGTGGGGAGGATTGCAGTCCTCTAAATTCTAGTTGGTGCTAGAAGATATTCTGGGAGTTGGTGCTTCCATCTAGTGGGTGCTATAGAAACCTGAGAGTTGGTGCTTCCATCTAGTGGGTGCTAGAGAAACCTGGGAGTTGGTGCTTCCATCTAGTTGGTGCTAGAGAAATTTGAGAGTTGGTGCTCTCTACAAGTTGTAGCTTCCTATCAGAGGTTGTAGCCTCATATTTGAGTAGGAGCTCAAAGACTGTGATGTACATGAAAGTTGGAGCTTGATTGACATCCTAAGAAGAAGAGGTTTTCACCCTTATGTGTTTCCTCATGAAAATCAATGTCTCTGTGTATTTTGTGTGATCGATCAAATATTGTATATCTATGCATGTTAAGTTATCAACAACACATTAAATAATAATCTAGAAAGAATCAGAAAATAACAAGAAAAGTTTCAAGCTTATATGCATAGTTGATTCACTCCCCCCTCTCAGTTATATTTCCAACATTTCTTTCAAGATTTGTGCCTGACATATTAGTACTTCAGGAGGTCGCATATCAAACTGTGATCAATGGAGTCGGGGTGACACTATATCATGACAATAAGGCTATATGGCCCCCACTTCCATTATGGATTGGATCATACTCATTCTGGAGCATCAAGCATGCCTAGTATAAGGTAGATACACTATTTTCATATCACTTTGCAGAAGAAAGGTTCCAGAGACACGATCCCAAGAAATTGATCAAGGATTATTGCAGTCAAATCAAACACACTTGGGAATATACTTCAACTACTTGGGAGGAGGAAGAAGTTAATTGTGGAGCTCATACCTATGATGAAGTTATCGCTAAGAGGCAAGGAAGACCTATAGGAAGGATCACTAATGAGGAAAAAGGTCATGAAGAAGCCCGAAAATGAGATGAAGAAGAGACATCAACAAAATAAATGACCACAACTACATCTACACATTATGGATCAGCCGGGTAGGAAGAACCAACAAATGACAAGAAAAGAAGGAAAAAAGAAAATGTTCAAAAGAAAAGGGAGGATGTTATTGAGAATAAGAGAAATATTGAAGAAGCCAAGGAAAATGCAGAAGTTGAAGAAGCAGAAGCAGAGGTGAAGGCATCGACCGAGAAAATGGTAGAGGATGAAAGAGAAGCAAAAGAAACAACTGAAAGGGTAGATGCAGATGTAGCAATAACAATACAAAGAGTAGAAGATGAAGATGTAGCTAAGACATCTGAGGAAGAGAAATAAAAAAGGGATCAAGAGGCTCTTAATAACAACGCCTCACTTAAGGATACAAACATCCTAGAAACAACAACAAAATTTCCCAGTTGTCATCCTCAATTCAGTGGAATGGATTTGGGGCTTTGCACACCATACAAGCACAACAAAGTGGCGAAGTTGAAAAATTTAAAATATGACAAAGCCATTAGGAGGATTGTGTAACAACAAATGAGGAAGGTACCAGTCATAGGGGAAAATCCATTAGAAGTCCTCATAGAGACTACTGTGATGGAAGATGACAACCAAGATCCACTCTCGATATCATTTGTTGGCACCACCTTGACCAAAATAATGGAGCGGAACCTTAAGAACTTTGTTGGCACAGGGGCAGACCCAGGGTTCACTCAAAGAGCGTACCAACAAGCCCTAGCTACTGGCCCTTTCAGTAAAACCTGTGAAGTAGATGCAATCTCACCCGAAGCAGCTAAGAGGGGGGTTGCAGGACAGAGATGTCTACAACCAGGGGAATATCAAGTGGATCTAAAACAACAACAAGACAACATTCATAAAGCCCTCACCAAGCTAGATCTACCCTACAAAGTTATAGATATGATCTAATACAACAATGCAAATAACAATATAACAGTGACAGAGATCAAAGCATCAATCACACACACAACACAAGATGTATGTGGTTCACCCTCCACATAACTATGCTTATGATTTATTAAGATAAAGCCTACAGTTCTTGTCTGTGCTCTTAGCTAGTAGATCTTCTTTCTTCTCTCTCTTTCTCTCCCTTTCCCGTGCACCCAACTGTAGGACTTGACCTTCGCACACAGCTAAAGATCTTACAATACCAGAAGTCTCTCTCACTGAGCACTTCTCTCTCTCAATACAATAATATCCCACCACAACAATAGAGCTAGATCAACAAAAATATCGTACCAACCTGACCCAGGTCTTCTTGACCTTTATTTATACATTACAATACTTCACCGACAGCCCTAGGCTGAAACCTAGGTGCCAAAACCCTAGATACCAAAACACTAGGTGTCTAAAAACCTAGGTCAACTTGACCGGCTTTTTCCGGGCTTCACCAACCTATCTTTCCTTCCTTCTTGCACGGTGCTCCAAAGCATCCAACGGTGGATTTTTCCACTTGCTGAGTTGTCCTCGATCCATCTTCCTTGCTAATCTATCATCCTCTATCTCCTCGTCCAACGACTTGCATTTCCGTACTTCGCTCCATCTTTTTTGCTCTTTTTCTCTATTTCGACCCAGTGACAGTTACTGTGTCTTCCGTGAAGTTTTCTTTTCACCTTTTCTTCCTTGTTCTTCACTTCCTTCCATAACCAAGGGCCAACAGGCCCCCAACAGTCACCTGTGACTCATCCCGAGGCACTTCAGATATGATCCTTCTATTTTACTTCGACTTTGGACTGCGCAAGGAAACCTTTGATTTCTTCTCTATTCCTCCTTCTCATCCTTGTGCATACTGTCTTTTCTGTGTCTGGTACCTAGTTTCAACTGCACTTGGTACCTAGACCCTTTTCTTCTTTCTTTTACTGAGGTCTGGGAGGCAGCTAGTTGTCATAGTACAACTTCAGTCGACTCCCATTCACTAATCCTTCCTTCCACTCTCCATTCAATGTCTTCAGTTGTGCAGCTCCCCCTTCGGTAACATAGGCGACCTCATATGGTTTGAGCCAATGCGTCCTAAACTTCCCTGTATGTTTTGTAAACTTACTGTTATACAACAATACTAAATCACCCTGCTTGAATGCCTTATTCTTGTTGTGCCTGCCATGATAGGCCTTCTCTTGTCCCTTTTGAACCTACTGATGGAATCCTACAATAAATCTGTCTTCTTCCAGTTCAACCAACTGTGCAAGCTTCTTGCGAACAACGCTAGTATCATCCATGTCTGTAAATGAAAAAATTCTTAATCTTGGCACCAAGTATTCCATCGGGACAACAAATTCAAGACCATAAACCAACTTGAAAGGGGTCTGCATTGTTAATTTCTTGCAAGTGGTTCTATAGGCCCATAGTAATGCAGGTAATCTTAAATGTTCACACTACAAATATTTGTAAGTGCGGTCTCCAAGATCTTGTTGAATGCTTCAACTGTTCCATTTTCTTGTGGATGGTAAGGTGTACTCTTCTGATGGTGGACTACAAATTCTTCAGTCAGGGCTTCGACTGTCTTATTGATGAAGTGTGTTCCTTGATCACTCATAAGGCTCTTGGGACATCCAAACCTGGTTATTATGTCATCAAATATAAAATGTGCAGCTGTAGTTGCACTATAGTCCTTTACTGCTCTTGCTTCAACCCATCTAGTCAGGTATTATGTCGCAGTAATTATGTACCGTTCTCATGTGCGCTTTCTTGGTGGGTTTATAGGTCCCATGAAGTCAATGGACCACTTTTCAAGTTCTTGTAGGGTCATCTGTGGGGCTAATGGCATTTCATCTCTTCGGGATGGTTTTCCAACTCTCTGGCATACATCACAAACTCTGGCATAATCTTTAGCATATCTGTGTAAGGTAGGCCACCAAAGGCAAACTCTAAGAACCTTCTGCGCAGTTGCTTTCCCTACATAATGTCCTCCTACGATGCCTTCGTGAGCTTCTGTGAGGATCAGTGGTTTCTCTATCTCTGTAACACACCTCCTTAATATCTTGTCGGGTCCCATCTTGTATAGCTGACCAGCTATCAGTGAAAAGTCTGTAGCGCGCACCACTAGTTGTTTCTTCTAGGGAATTGTATACTCACTAAGTGCCATTCCCGTTGACAGGAATTGGACTATGTCTGTGAAGTGGTCATCAATATTTATAATGGAGAGAAGTTGTGCATCCGACAGTGTATCCTCCAAACTGGTGGGTTCTTTGCCATGTTCCAACCTCGACAAGTGGTCAGGGCCCTTGTTCATTCTTCCTGGATTAACTATGATCTCAAAATCATATTATTGAAACAACATAAGCCATCTTCATATTCACCCCCCCAACACTGGCTTGTTGACTAGGTACTTCATCGCAGAGTGATCTGTGAACATTTTAAAGTGTCCTCCCAACAAGTAGTGGCGGAATTTCTGTAGCACATACACCATGGCTAATCCTTCTCTCTTGGTAGTGGTGTAATTAAATTCAGCTATAGATAGCTTCCTGCTAGCAAAATATAACGGATGGTCGATATCCCCTTTTCCAGGTTGTGCCAGTTATTCTCCTAATGCAATAGAATATGCATCGACATGCACATGAAATTCTTTGCTCCAATCTGGAAAAACCAGAATAGGCACATTAACCATCTTTTGTTTCAGTGTGTCGAAGCTCGTCTGGCATTCTTCTGTCTAGCTAAACTGGCAGTCTTTCTTCAACAACTTCTCCATAAGTGTTGTAATATGTGCATATCCTTTGATGAATTTCCTGTAATAGCCAGTATGTCCCAGCGTAGTGCATAGTTGTTTGATTGAAGTAGGAGGTGGTAAATCAACTATAATTGCAATTTTTGATGGATCAACCAACAATCCCTGCTTGCATACAATATGGCCTAATAGTACTCCAAATGGTGAGAAGAAGATGCAATTATTTAGATTTAAAGAAATTTGACACTGCCTTCATTTATCCAACATTAGCCTTAGACATTCAATATGGTTTTTCAACAAACTAAACACAGTCCAGTCATTAAAACATGCTTCTAAAAATTTATGCAAAAATTCTTTGAACGCTTCGACCACCACCCTGGAAAAGATGGCTGGGGAATTTTTCAGTCCAAATGGCATCACTATATATTGGTAGGATCCCCGTTCTGTGGAAAACATGGTCTTTTGGTGATCCTCCTTGGCAATCTGGATCTGATGGTATCCTGAAAATCCATCTGTAAAAGAATGTACCGCATGGCCTCCCACATTATCCAATACTTCATCAATGAATGGTGTAGGGAAAGGGTCATGTAGGCATGCATCATTCAACTTCCTGAGATCTACACAGATCCTGATCTCTCCTATCTTCTTGTCTTGTATCACCATAGTGCTGATCCACTCTGACTCTTCGACAGGTTCAATAATCCCTGCTTCCAGCATTTTGTCGAGCTCAATCTTCACTTTTTCCTTATATTTTGGGTTCAATCTGTAGGGTCTTTTCTTGAATGGCTTCACACCTGGTTTCAAAGGTATCATCATCTGTCCCATAGGACATTTGATACCTTTCATATCAATGAAATTGGTCGGAAACAAGTCCTGATATTCGTGCAACAACTTTGTAATCTTGTCAATGGTAGCAACATCCCAGTAATCTCGAACATTGGCAAGATTTGGTGTCTCCTCTATCCCAATATTGACTTTTTTAATCTTGATTGGCTGACCAATAAATGGTAGCTCAACTCCTGGTCCATACACATCTCTTTGGCCTTCTATTTCAGTGATGTTTACCTTCCTGGGATCATCATCGTCGACATTGATGTTGTAGCAGCTTTGCAATTTTTGGAGAGGCGTAGTCCATTTGTCCTCTTCTTGTTCCATAGGGAGGCTAGATGCCTCTTCTAATACCTTATGTATCACAATCTGTAATGCTTGGTATACTGAAGGATATTCAATTTCAAATAAAAATGTGGTTACAAAATTTTGAATCATACCTTCCCAGTCTGCAGCGATGAGGTGCAGTTCCGATTGAAGGCACCAGTTGATAGGGGTTGTGTCCAACATGTTAATGAATCCGTGCACCCATTTTTCTTGGGGAATGTCACTCCAGGTCTCTTTCCAGCTTCACACGTGGTCCTTTGGGAAACTTCAAATAGTATACCTTACTTCGCAACTTACTGCTTGTGCTGCGAACCGCACTGTCATCAAAGTTTGACATTGTGTCCAGTCTGTGATATTTCTTTTATGTGCCCCCCACCATCTTGTTGGTGTGGCTTTCAGGGCCTCATCCATTGCCAACAATCGCTGTTGTGTTGGTACACTTGTCTCAAAATCTGATAGGAAGGTTTCTAAATGGTTTAGACCATCAAATGTGGGTAAGTTACTCACTGTTGTGCTGATCCAATGAACTTCTCTGGTTAATCTAGCACATCTTATGGTAGATACTTCATACATTTGGTTCTGCTAGTTCTCCAACGCTTCTTCTGATTCTAATGAACACGCGTTGTCACTTCGCCAACTCAGATTCCCATCGGCTGTAGGGTTGATGTAATCCTGTTGTCTGGATGTCAATTTGTATATGTTTTCCAGTTCGTATGCGTGGTCTTCTTCTCTGATGGGCTTTGTATATCGTGGACCCTCATCTAGATCTAAGGGTGCAATGAACCAAAGGCCATATATTTCAAATTTCATACGTCTTTTCTTCAATTCAACAATAGTAGAATCATTAAAGGCCCAATCAATTCCTAACAACGCAGGGTAAGGGCAATTGTCATCAACTATCTCAATTACCTCGAAATCTGTGAACGCTCTTACTCCATCGATGTCCACAGGGACATGTTCCAATATGACAAAGGGGCTGACAGCTTGCTGGTTAGCCATCCTAAGACTGATAGGGGAGTATATCAACTTCGGTTTCCCCATCAGTGCCCAAGTTTGCTTCGTCATGACATTGATCTCCGACCCTAAGTCGAGGACCACATAGTCTATATCATACTCTCCTATTTGAGCATTCAAGTGTAATTATTTATTTGTCCTTATCCTTTTTCCAATTTGATGTACTTCCCTATTCAGTAAGGGGTCTATCTTTCCTATTTCATACTATCTGATTAAGTTCTATATCTCTTGTACAATGCCTTTATCCTGAATCAACTTAACACAGGTGCGTAAAAATTCCATGACCTTGCTTACCTCTTTTCCCTCCTATGGTGAAGCAGATTGATCAAATGCAAGAGGCATTCCATATTCTTTTATTTTTGGCTGCATTTTTTATGAGGAACCTTGATATGCTTTGAAATCTTGTCTTGCTTCCTCAAATATTTTCTTTCTTTCTTTGCATCGAAAGTTCAGGTCTTCTCTGTAGCCTTCCTAATACCCGAGTCTTCTGCAATCTTTCCTTGAGTCATTCTATCCTCTTCTGTAACAACACCTCCTCGAGTGATAACAACTACTTTAGGGTCTTCATTGCAAGGCTCAACATATATCAATTGCACTTGTGGATTTTGCTGAGGTCCTTGTCTTTCCTGTAGCTTAGCTAGCAGCACAGGGCAATCTTCTATAACATGGTCGAACGAGCTGCAATAGCTGCATGTAGTGCAAGGATTTTGACAATCCCTTGTCAAGTGTCCTAGTTGCGCGCAGTTGCAATAGATGATCTGTCCTTGGCCTCAGCCTGTTCCTCCTCCTTGTGCTCATCCTTTGTATCCACCGTGAGGATTGAAATTTCCTCTTCTTGGGGAGTTATACTGCGAAGTGTTTCCTTCTTGTTGTGCTTCGCCTTAGATCTTGTATATGTCCCTCGATCTTTCGTGCATAAGGTCATAGGCCCTACAATCCCTATTGTCGTGCCCCACAGACTTACAGAATGTGAAATATAAATTTGTGGGAGTTTGAACATACTTGTGCATGTAATAGCACTCACCTGTGCAATGCCTATTTCTGCATACTTCGCACCAGGGCAGGTTGACTTGCTTCAAGGGGCTTGGTGCTCCTAAGGCCAAATATTCATGGAATAAAGGAAAATGTTCCTTATCATGGCCTTCTGATCTGCATATTACAAGCCATATATCTTCTCTTTTGTCCTTCCCCTTGTCCTTCTTCATATCCTTGACCCGCAGAGACAATCTAGTCAGCTGGCTCAAGATCTAGCTCATACCTGAGCTGGATTCTCCCATAGGGGTTGATTCAAGCTTTATAGCGATTTCCAATGCTTCTGCCTGCGAAGCAATCTTCTGCTGCATCAGGGGAACTTTGATGTGTGGTAAAAGGGTAGCGATGAACCATTATTTATTCTGTTCATCTGGGATCTGAAAATTTAATCGTCCTGTTAAAGTCTTGAACCTTTGATCAAACTCCCAAACAGGCTCGACTACTTTCTGCTTGATCTCCTTCAGTTTTGTAATACATTGAGACTCTGACTTAGGTTTCTTGAACTCTACAATCAATGCATTCTTGATCTCACCCAGTGGCTTAGGTTGCAAAAGTCCTTGGACAAGCTTCATGTACCAGCTCAGTGCACGCTCCCTTAGGGTAGTGCTGAACTGGGTCCTTTTAACAGCTTCATCGGTGACATTTTTAATATTCCATACGGCTTCGAACAAAAACCAATGCTGATAAGGATCTTCAGATCCATCTCCCCTAAAGATAGGGAGCCTCATCTCATCTTCCATATAGCTACCTAGGTTTCCTGTCTGAGTAGATGCTGAGCTACTAGTAACAGTACTCTGAGGACTCTGGTGGTTCTGATAATTTTGATTACCTAGTGCTGCTGAAATAATAGGAGGATTAACAATACTTACTTCAACAGTTTGCGTAGTTCCTGAAGTTTCGTGCTCATCCTAGCGAGGTTCTTCGGCTTCTCCTTCCTCTGTCCTAGCGGGTTCTGAATGTTCTCTGTCTGTCAGATCTGCCTCTTCTCCACTGTAGAAACCCTCTTCCCCGTAGTTTTTCCTAAACAGGTTCTCAAGGTGAACCCCTCTGAATACTCTCCCACTGCATGTATGTCGAACTTTTGTATCGCTGTCATTGTCTGAATTCCTGAACATTAGTTTTTTCAAATCCACTCGATCTACTGTATCTTCAAGACTTTCTTTTCATGCAACAACATCTTGATTCTCAGCTTCAAAAAGTGCAAAATTTTTCCTCTGGGTCCTTTGAAAAAGTATCTCTTGTCTTGGATATATGATTCTACTATGTCAACAGCAAACTCGGTGATATACCGTCCAATTGTACTATAAAACCAATGATCTACTGCTCTGGATACAACATTATTGAATCTTTTGACCTTCTGGATCAGCGCTGACGTCCAAACCACAGGGGTTCTAGATCTGATCTTGAACCGGGTATCTGCTAACCTAGCCAACCACTCAGACAACTCCTGATGGATTCCTCCAAAGAAGATCTCGTGAATGTCGGTGAAGATGTATCTTTGTAGCCAATCTTCAGTACTTAGCTTAGGGTTATTGTTCTGGGCTTCAACGAAGTCCCTCTCTTGATCTTCTATCCAATTCTGAATCTCTGTATTCGATGGGAACCACCTTGACATTCCCTCACGAAGATTCTTGTCCCGACAACAGAACCATTTGTTGGCACAAGGGAAGACCTAGGGTTCACTCGAAGAGTGCACCAACAAGCCCTAGCTACTGGCCCTTTCAGCAACACCTGCGAAGCAGATGCAGTCTCACCCGAAGCAACTACGAGGGGGGTTGCAGGAAAGATATGTCTACAACCAGGGGAATATCAAGTGGATCTAATACAACAACAAGGAAACATTCATATATCCCTCACCAAGCTAGATCTACCCTGCACAGTTATAGATCTGATCTAATACAACAATGGAAATAACAATATAACAATGATAGAGATCAAAGCATCAATCACACACACAACACAAGATGTACGTGGTTCACCCTCTCTCTAGGGCTACGTCCACATAACTGTGTTTATGATTTATTAAGATAAAGCCTACAGTTCTTGTCTGCGCTCTTAGCTAGCATATCTTCTTTCTTCTCTTTCTTTCTCTCCCTTTCCCACACACCCAGCTGGAGGACTTGATCTTCGTACACAACTGAAGATCTTACAATACCAGAAGTCTCTCTCACTTAGCACTTCTCTCTCTCAATACAATAATATCCCACCACAATAATAGAGCTAGATCAACAACAATATTGTACCAACCCGACCCAGGTCCTCTTGACCTTTATTTATACATTACAATACTTCACCGACAGCCCTAGGCCGAACCCTAGGTGCCAAAACCCTAGATACCAAAATCCTATGTGTCTAAAAACCTAGGTCAACTTGACCCACTTTTTCCGGGCTTCACCAACCTGTCTTTCCTTCCTTCTTGTGCGGTGCTCCAAAGCATCCAATGATGGCTTTTTCCACTTGCTGAGTTATCCTCGATCCATCTTCATTGCTGATCTATCATCCTCGATCTCCTCGTCCAACGACTTGGATTTTCGTACTTCGCTCCATCTTTTTTGCTCTTTTGCTCACTTCGACCCAGTGACAGTTACTGTGTCTTCCACGAAGTTCGCTTTTCACCTTTTCTTCCTTGTTCTTCACATCCTTCCATAACCAAGGGACAACAAACTTGTTGCGCAAAACCAAGAGAAGGATGCTAGGATTAGAGAATTGGAAGAACAACTCAGACATGCAAAGAAAGATGAAGGCACTCTAAGAGAATTCAAAGCATGTGCTGAAAAGGCCAGGGAATAAATTGAGGAGACCATCGCATACATGTATTCCCATATTCATGTCTTCCAACAACTGTCAACCAACATATTGGATCAACATAGACAAGTGCAAGTCAAGAATTTCCAACTCGCCAATATCTAGGAAGGCTTAGATGACATAAAAATATGGATCACTAAGAATTTGGACGCTTTAGTTGAGCTTCCCTGCACCTCAAAGGTAGAAAGGAGAACTACCCTTGATCGATGCCAACAAGTTGGGAAGAGAGAAGCAAAGGGAATGTCAAGCTCACTCATAATATGTACGTAACTCCATAAAGCAACGCAAGTCTTGACACATAAAAGTTTCCTTCCTCCCATCGAGGAACTTGGGAAAACCATTTCAATGGAGAAAATCCACGAAAAAATCCAACAACACATAAACTAGAGACGGGAGAAAGTTGAAGCAACTACCAAAGTAGCAATAAAGTTGATGGAGGAACACCTTGTCCAAATGACCAAATTTCAAATGATGATTCAATCTTTAATGGCCACCCTGGTGAGAGACCTGAAGACTCTAAATGACAACTTTTCCTCCTCCTCAAGGAAATGATATGTTGTAGGATAATATCACTCGACGACCAGTACGAAGTTTGGACAACCTACGTCAAAGACAAAGGGGCATAAATAAGAAAAGATAGAAAATTCGGATTTTCTAACAACTATATTCTATTTTGTATTTTTCCAACTACCCTCAACTTTGTCTTCATTCTTACAAATGTCAATAGCTAGTGAGAGAGAAGCTGAAAGGTTTTTGTAACTACTTCTTGTGGAATTCAATAAGACATTTCCAACGGTTACTAGAGTTTATATAAATAAAGTAAGATGCCCATTTTGAAGGGGCTCTTCAAGCATTATGCATTCATTGAACTATTTTGGAGATATTACCATGTTAACTAAAATTGAGAATCCCTCAGGGCCAATTTTGTTGGAGAGAAGAACTCTTGTAAATGGTGTTTGCTGCAAACTATTTTAAGCTAACTATGTACTATTTACATGTGTTGTAAGATGTTTTTTTTCTTATAGTCTGCTCTTATGCAAATTGAATTATTATTGAAACTTTGTTTATTATTTCTTATCTTTCTTCCTTGAGATTATGATTTGCTTACGTATGTGATAGCATAAATTAGAGTAATCTGGTTATGTATCTGCATACATGTTTTATCTAACCTTGTTGCTTCATAGAAACTATCTTAGTGAAGTTATTGACAAGGATTAGTTTAATTTTCATCCACTCATTTGGTTACTATAGATTTCTCCTAGCTGGGATATGATAGATTTTATTTATTTATGCACTTAGTTAGATCACATTTGCATTTCCATATGCATTCACAAACCATCCAATCACCCCTCATAACCAATAATGGTAGCCGAGCCAAAATCTGGATGGGTATCCTAAACCAAATGGTGCATAGTCTAATTGGGACCGTGTACCGGGGACTACCCCTTACTGTTGAAGGGAATTTTTTCCCCATAAATAGAATTGGCATTAGAAGGAGGGCATGATTTTGCATGGCTATCATAAATCAACTACATACGCTTGTCCAGTCCTCTAAAAATATTATTGTCCAACAACGTTTCCCGCATATCCCTTCTGAACAAGACATTATCTTTGAATATTCAAATCTCACATTCAAAAGTGTTACTGGAAGTCCTAAAAATCAGCCAGAATCTTGGTACCTCATCCCTCATGAGGATATTGATGAAACTCGTTGCATCACATGTTCATACACCAAATTAATTTTTCAACTACAACAACTTCTTCACTCCCTAGGAGGATATCTACCCACGTTAGATGACATGAGAATCAAAACAACATTCTTGTTGACTCTGTAGAAGATATGATCGGAACTACTCTGCAGAGCATACCCTTACCCTTAGACCAAATTCCTCCCACTCCTCTTGTTCCTACTCCTCCTAGCTCAGAGAACAATTTTTATGGTGAACATGTTGGAAATTGTGTTTCCATTGATGTCAAAGGATGTTATTGATATCACAAGCAGGGGGAGATTGATTGTTGACAGTATCAAAGACAAGGGGAGACTAACTGATGTCAATGATAAGGGGAGACTATGAATGTCTCTGCAAATTGATAAGCCTCTGTGTAAAAAATATGATTGTGCGTTGTTAAATTTCTACAAGTATTCTTTGTTTACCCTGAAAACGAAGAGACTATGCAAAAAATACAACAGATTGAATTCTAGTTGCACGGGTTTAAAGAAGAATGGTGACTCTATGTGAATGAATGAAAACATAATGAAATGACTCTACAAATGATAGGTCCAAGGATCGAACCAGAACTAGTAACATGAAACCATGGACAGACAAAGGAAGCATCCAGACTGTTAAGATCAAAGAGAATTGGATTGTTACCATGAAGAAAGCTATGTGTTTGAGTTAGAGGAAATCACAACGGTTGATTCAGAATAGAAAAAAATTATGGACCGTTGGTTAGAGCATGCAAGGTGACATGGAGTTTGATGAGGGAGACTTTGAGTCAACGACAGTCCTTGATCTATCAAAGAATGGTCTCGAAAAATTCTGGACCATTGGTTGGAGTGTTTGAGGGCAAGGTTGTAGAAGGATTCTGTTTGGGAAGGTTCCAAGTTAATAGGAATCGTTGATTTGTCGGGGTAATTCGATAGACGATGGCCATTGGATGTTGTAAGATCCATTTCAAGGAGGAAAGGTTGGATCCTTAACTGTCATGCATATGACATCCTCTGATTAAATATTAATTGTTGGATGATATACATTGATGACCATTATATCCATCAGAGGTTTGGGAGGAAGACTCGAGAACATAGTTCGACGACTAGAAGGTATGAGGACTGTAGATCCATCGAAAGATATACCTCAACCATTGGATCTATGATGATTCATTTCGAGGAAGGAGAGTGATGTGTTGTGACATATTGGTGTTCAAGGTAATGAGGATGTCAACGGGCCATCTAATACATCACAAGGGGTGAAGCGTGTCAACTTTTTATTATGCAGAACGAGAGTGGGCCCAGTTGGCCGTGGAGACCTTTAGGTCGTCATCTCATTTGTTGAGTTGGCACGATGAGTAGATCTCTATCATTTGTCGAAGAAGCAATGGTCTGGGTGAACTGTGAGCGGGGGTAATCCAACGATGAGGGACTCTGAGAATGCTTGTGAGTCGTAGATCAACGAGTAGGAAATATGCAATCTCATCCATTGAGTTGGCACATTGAGTATATATTCATTGTTCGTCAGAGAAGCAATGGTTGGAGTGGACTATGAGCAGAGGTACTTCGATGATGAGGGACTCTGAGAATGCTTGTCATCCATAGATCGATGAGTAGTTTAGATGCAAGGTGGGCCCCACTTGATCATTTAATGAGCAAATGAAGAGGCATGTGTTAACCGTCAACTAACTCTAGGAACTGATGAGATCAGGGTGGTTGATCCCTAGTTTCGAGGATAGTAGGATCCCTCAGAGCCGCTCATCGGAAAAGAGTCATCAAAATGGAATTTTATGTCTGTGCTCTTGTTATCCTAACGACGAAGAAGGAGGCTGAGTCACTTTCGATCTTTGGTCTGGTGGAAAGGAGAGAATAGATCGATGGTCCACGTGTAATATTGGTTTGATCTAAAAAATGTTGAGCCATGAGGACGTGTTGTGTGTTTTGGTGGACATAAAGAGAATTAATGGTCGATATATATCCGAGGATAGATCGAGCGACTGTTGAGTGACAAAGCTTGTGATTTGGCAGTTATTGACCAGATCAAAGGTCGTGATTGAACCAAGATATGGATCCAACGGTGGCTGAGAACTAAGGACTAGTGAACGAGATTGCATCCAACATAAGGGAACAAGGACCATTTTTTATGGAGGTGTTTCAAAGGATTGGTTGTAACCCAGTTTCAAGGAAAATCAAAGGAGACCTCCAACTGACCCCATGGACATAATTTTGGTGTATGTGGACAAATCCATGAGAGCATGAAGCTACAAATCACAATGCCCAAATCAAACCCGAAGGCATGTGTGTGTGAGTGTATTCTGAGGTTATTGGGTGTGAGAATAGGTATTCGAAGAAGTGGAAGAATGTTGACGATTTGATGGAGTATGATGAGTTCTGAGTTTGTAGAACTGAGAGTGTGAAAGAATGGCGAAAGGATGGGAGAGTGAGGAGTTCTAAGTTTGCAGAACTAAAAGAGGAAGAATACAAAAGTGAGAAGTGGATCATGTGAAGAGAAGCTCTGAGGCTCTAAGCTCTGAGGATCCAATGGTGGCTAAGAACTGAGGAATAGTGAACGAGATTGCATCCAACATAAGGGAACAAGGACCATTTTTTTATGGAGGTGTTTCAAAGGATTGGTTGTAACCCAGTTTCAAGGAAAATCAAAAGAGACCTGCAACTGACCCCATGGACACAATTTTGGTGTATGTGGACAAATCCATGAGAGCATGAAGCTATAAATCACAATGCCCAAATAAAACCCGAAGGCATGTGTGTGTGAGTGTATTATGAGGTTATTGGGTGTGAGAATAGGTATTCGAAGAAGTGGAAGAACATTGACGATTTGATGGAGTATGATGAGTTCTGAGTTTGTAGAACTGAGAGTGTGCAAGAATGGAGAAAGGATGGGAGGGTGAGGAGTTCTAAGTTTGCAGAACTAAAAGAGGAAGACTACAAAAGTGAGAAGTGTGAGTGAGAAGTGGATCATGTGAAGAGAAGCTCTGAGGCTCTAAGCTCCGAGGACGTCATATCACGAAAGGAAGATGATGAAATAGTCTCAGGGTGGTAGGGTGGTGCAAGGGAGAGGATTGATGTACTCATATTCTTAACAAGTTGGTGCTTGGAAGATTGGTGTCTGCAAATTGTAAGTGGGTGCTTATAGTGAGGATTGGTATCCTCATATTCTCAATAGGTTGGTGCCTGGCAGATTGGTGTCTGTTGACTGTAAGTAGGTGCTTACAATGAGGATTGGTGTCCTCATCTTCTCAACAAGTCGGTGCCCATCAAGTTGGTGCTTTAAAATTTGTAAGTGGGTGATTACTACAGGGATTGGTATCACTCATAGGTTGAAGCCTATAAAGAATGTAACTCTTGTTTGATATAAGAAAAAAAAAAACTTTCGTGGTTTTCTCCCTAATTGGGTTTCCATGTAAAATATATGTGTATTGTGCCTTTGTGTTTATTTCTATTTCTATTTAATATTATGCATCTCTTATGATTAGTTGAAGTGGTTAAAACTTGTCAAATATCGATTCACCCCCTCTCGGTATTGTTGAATATTCCAACAATTTGTATCAAAGCGGTTTCCTACAGAATCAGTCTAACCATTGGAAGGTGAATCCCTGTAGCACACATGGATAAGGAAGGATTTTCTACAAATAGAGCTCCATTATTCGATGGATCAAAATATGGATTCTAGAGCATAAGAATGAAAACTTATTTGAAGTCACCTGGGTATGATTTCTAGAGTACAGTTGAGAATGGTTACACAACTCCTATGACTCCACCAGTAGATCCAACTGAAAATAAACACAATTATTATGATTCCAAGGTCATGATTACAATCACATGTGGCTTGGTATAATCAGAGTTTGTCAAAGTCATGCATTGTACTTCAGATAAAGAAATGTGGGAAAATCTACATAAAATATATGAAGGAGATGACAAGGTCAAGAAGGAAAAATTACAAACCCATAGAGGTCATTTTGAGACTCTTTTGATGAAATAAGAAGAGAGTATTTCATAATAATTTCTTCGAGTTGATAAGATTGTCAACAACATCATAGGATTGAGTGAAGAGGTTAAAGAATCCATTATTGTGCAAAAAGTGCTTAGGTCACTTCCCTCTAGATTCAACCCCAAGATATCGACCATTGAAGAAATGAAGGACCTAGAAAATTGACAATGGATGAATTACATGGAATTCTCACTGCATATGCAATGAGGATATAAAAGGATAAACAAGAAAATTCGACAAGGAAGGAAGCAACCTTCAAGGCATAAAAGAAGACAAAGACATAAGAATGCAAAACAAGTTAAAACTCATACAATGAATCATATGAAGAAGAAGCAAACTTTGTTAGAAAGCTCAAGAGAAGATCGGGAAAACACAAAGGTAAGCTTCCCTTCCTATGCTTTAACAATGGAGACATAGGAAACTTTGATTCTAAATGTCCTTATGTGAAGAATGGAGATAGTAATGTGAAAGAAGATTCTAGTTTCAAAAGGTACAAGAAGGGTAAGACTGAAAAGAGGAGAAAGGTATACAAACAAAAGAAGAATTTATATACTAATGAGGACAACAAGTCTTCAAATGACAATGACATGGAAACATAAGAAATTATCTTTATGGGTGTATAAACACAGACTGCTGTCCTAGAAAATGGAAATGCAGACCTAACAGAAGAAGAAGACTTTGACATTGATGCAGAAGTAAATCTTGAAGGAGAGCTCATATCTACTCTAAATGAAATATAGAAACTAAGGAACAAGAAAGGGCCACTAAAGGAGAAATTGAAGAAGTACATAAAACAAATGCTCGGTTTGAAATAAAACTTTGATGAAACTGAAAAGATCATCATCGGTTTAAAAACACGAGTAGAATAGGTAAAGAGAAATGAAGAAGTCTTAAGATCCCAGTTAAAAGAAAAGAAATACAATTGTAGTAGTCTAGAATCTGAAATAGTCTATCTAAGAAAGGAGTTGGAAAAATCACATACCAACACTAAATTCGAAAAGAGCTCTACAACCTTGAATGAAATCCTAAATTGTCAAATATCATCATTTGATAGGACTGGTCTTGGGTACAATGAAAAGACAGAGGATGCTAATGAAGAAGCCTCAACCTCTTCAAAAAATTCAAGTGAAGAAAGGATCAAGGGTTATGTTGATATAATCAAGAATTATATCAAGGTTGAAGACAATAGGAAGGAAGATGAATATGTTCCACATAAGACAAATCTTCCTCACAAGGATGGAATTAGGAAGACTCTCCCATCAAGATGGAATCATTCAATCAAGTACCAAAATTATTTCTTTGACTATTGTTACTCTTGCAATGGATTTGGTCATAAAGAAATGGATTGTAGAACAAATGTAAGAGATGGTTACATGAGGAACAAAAACAAAGATACCCATGGATTCTCAAGAAGAAACTACAACTCATTTTCCCCTTTGTTGAACTATAACATCATTTGTTATAACTACAATAATTTTGGGCATATAGCAAAATCCTGCAGAAGTGATTTCACAAAAGATCAGAAAGAGGAAGCCCCAACAATCATGGAAATAAATCAGGAACAAAGGGAACAAAAGAAAGAAAAATCCATGTTTGTTCAAGCTGCACTTCCTGCACAAAAGAATAAGGACAAGTGGTTCATTGACAATGGGTGCTCTAGTCACATGACAAGAGACATAACAAATTTTATCACCATGAAGAATAATGAAGGTAGTGCTACCTTTGGAGACAATGACAATTCAAAGATAGGTGGCAAAGGCACTCTCAATATTGACAATGGAAGAGCTAAAGTGGAAAAGGTTCTGTTTTTGGAAACTTGAAACATAATCTCCTTAGTGTAAGCTAGATGTGTGACCAAGGACGCACTCTTACTTTTGACTCCCGAGAATGTGAGATCGGAAAAGAAAAATCAGGAAAGATGGTTGCAAAAACAATCACGACCCCAAACAATGTATACATTCTTGATGAAATTAATGGAGAAAAATAATTTGTGGGGCAGATAGATGAAAGTTGGTTGTGGCATAAAAGAATGGGTCATATGAACTTTGACAACTTGGTAAAAATAATTACCATACAAGCAGTAAGATATATGATAAAGATCACAAAACCCTTAAGAATTGTTTGCAAGCAGTGCCAACATGGAAAACAATTAAGGGTGAGCTTCAAGACAAATGAATATGAAACATCCAAGCCATTGGATGGTATGCATACATATATCTATGGACCAACAAGAACAAAAATCCTGCAAGGAGAAAGTTATTTTATGTTGCTCGTTAATGATTATACAAGAATTAATTGGGTTTCCTTTATCAAAAATAAATCTGAGGCATTTGAAAAGTTCAAAGCATTCCAAGCTTTAGTTGAGAATGAGAGTGATATGAAGATACAATTCTTAAGGTCAGATAATGGAGGTGAGTTCACATCCAATGAATTTGAATAATTTTGTGAAACTCATGGAATAAAAAGATAGTATTCAGCTGCAAGAACTCCTCAAGAAAATGGAGTAGTTGAAAGGAAAAACATACATGTACAAGAAATTGCCAGGAAAATGTTAAATGAAGCAAAACTGTTAGACAACTTTTGGAGAGAAGCATTTTACACTATTGTCTTCATACTAAACATACGGAAAATCAGAGTCAACGGTGACAATACACCTTATGAACTATGGAAAGGTCGACCAACATCTATCAAACAATTCAGAATCTTTGGAAGCAAGTGTTACATCAAACGAGATGATGAGGATCTAGACAAATTTGACTCAAGAGAATATGAAGGAATTGTTCTTGGATATTCATCAAGAAGCAAAGCATGTAGATGTTACAACAAAAGACTACATAAGATTTTTGAAAGCGTTAATGCCATAATATATGAAGAACTACCACGTATGAAAAAGCTGGAAGAAGAATAAATGGATTACAACAAAAGGGAAGAATAAGAATATGAAGAAGAAGAACAAGAAAATGAAGAAGAAGAAACAAAACGCCAAGATACACAAACATCATCTTGGTTTGTGCAGAAAAAATCATCCAAAACACTTAATTCTTGGTGATAAAAATGCTCAGACTCAAACAAGGAGGAAACTGATAAGCAGTTTTGAACAGGTAAATCTCTCTTTACTATCCAAAATCGAGCCTAAATGCTTTGCAAAAGGAATAAATGATCAACATTGGGTAAATGCTATGGAAGAAGAGTTAAACCAGATTAATAAAAATTAGACATGGGAACTTGTCCCAAGACCCAAGGGTAAAAATGTGATTGATACAAAATGGGTATTCAGAAATAAGTTGAATGAAGATGGAAAAGTAGTAAGAAATAAAGCAAGATTAGTCTATAAAGGGTATGCTCAAGTAGAGGGTATTGACTTTGAAGAAACCTTTGCTCATGTTTCAAGATTGGAAGCCATTAGAATATTTTTGGCATTTGCAAGCTTCAATATTTTTAAGGTGTATCAGATGAATGTCAAGTTAGCATTCCTAAATGGAGATTTAGAGGAAGAAGTGTACATTGAACAACCTGAAGGATTCTTATTGTCAGAAAATGAAGATTATGTTTGCAGATTAAAGAAAGCACTTTATGGATTAAAGCAAGCTCCTAGAGCATGGTATTCAAGACTTGACAAGTACTTGTTGTAACAAGGTTTCAAAATATGAACAACAGATAACAATATTTATATCAAAATCGATAATGCATAGATGTTAATCATTGTAGTTTATGTGGATGATATCATTTTTGGAAGTGATGATGATAGAATGAGCCAAAAGTTTGTAGAGGAAATGCAAAAAGAATTTGAGATGTCTATGCTTGGTGTTGGGAGGCCTCTTAGGCCCTTGTAATAGTCATCACACATTAGACAGTAAGTAAATGTAGGAAAATATATGCAATAAAGGACAATGTACTAACATATGTGATAAGTGAACTTAACAAAGGATTAGTTGGAGCATGTACAACCGCTCCAACCATCTCTCCTATATACATATACTCATGAATATGGAATAGAAAGGCGGTTGGTTAACCTTCCCACATATGCTTCTTAAATACGTGTGTGTCTTGGTGTATTTTCCCTAATGCATTCTCTTCTTGAATGTTAATTGATGTCTTGATGTTAATTGAATGTGGAGAAGCTAGAAAATTCGATCTTGGATTTTCCCTAATGCATTCTCTTCTTGAATGTTAATTGATGTCTTGATGTTAATTGAATGTGGAGAAGCTAGAAAATTCGATCTTGCATGGAAGATTTGCTTGAGATGCTCGTAAAGAAGTCTGCAAATATGATATTGGGGCAACCTTCTTCCTAGTAGGTGAGAGCCACATGAAATATACACGAGGGGGTTCTGGTATGTTAGCACAATTGTTTTTTTTTTATGAATGAATAGCGAAAAGATAATGATATATGTTATGTGAAGGATACCATCAGAAATATAAATAATGGTCCCGACGACTCTACACGCCTATGTGGGATTTGTGGTCAAATATCTTCTCGGGGCACATTGTATGGACGGAATTACATATGACAATGGATTGCATGTTATCTAAAGTCCAGAAACAATACATAAGATGCGTGCAGATGGCAGAGGTCACGCCCGAGTACCATCCATCTTCGGGGTTTGCAGTGGATCTCGTGCCAGAGGGGCAGTTGCATCCAACATTTTCAACTTACCTTTCACTTGGTTGTAGAAATTCCTGTTGTAATCCAGTCGAGGGCACTAGTTTGAGATGGTCATCACAATTATAAATGAAGTCGAATGCTTTAAAAGATCCCTTTGAAATAATTTAAGATCGGCTAAGAACTATGGAAGAAACAACAATATTAAAAGAATTAAAACTCAGCACTATGAATTTTTTATTGGACGCCAAAGGTAAATTAGTGTTGGTTCACATTCTTTTCCCAAATCGGGGTTGCACTATCTGTTTTGCAAGTGAATACACAAGAAGCATACGAGGAACCTAAATTTTGTAATATCTTCTTTCCCATGGGTTTTACCCTAAATTTTGTAATATTTTATTTTCCATGAGTTTTACCGGTTGTAACATTGGTATGGACGTGTTACTTTCGAATTCTGCAACTTCACCATGGATAATTGACTGGATAGCATTGTCGACTTCAAAATTTGGATGATTTTTCGATAAGTTGTTGATCCGGATCATTTTCGGAATGAAATGAAAGCATGGATATTACAATGAAATACACATAAAAATTGCTAGAAACGAAGAAATACAACAATACTTGATTTCTATTAATGAAAGAAATGTACAGACACTGTAAAAATACAGAGTGCAAGACTCACTAGAATGGTGACATCTTTATCTCTGAGAAGAGATGTGACAGCTACGCTCCTTCGCAAGAATATGATTACAATGAGGCTATGAAGGCCTTTTTATGATAAGCATGAATTCCAAAACCATAGACATCCAAAAACCTAACCCTAGGAGATGAAGTGCCAAAAGTTATGTGGGCCCCGTTGGGGTAAGTTAGTACATTAACTTCACGGGGTTGTAAATTTTTCATACGATCTCCATTTTAGGCTTATGATAGCCCGTTGGAAAGATATTTTCTAGAACTATGCATTATGCCGTCAAATTCTAACTCCATCTATAGTTTGACTTTGACAAGCCAAGAAAACATTGTTTAGAGCCCCAAAACAACCCTAGAAGTACATAAATATGTAATGACATGAAAACTTCCAAAATAATCCAGTTGGAATAGGTGGGAGGCCACCAATATCGACCTGGATGTTGTATAGGGCTTTAGGATAGCCCTGGAAGTTCATAACCCACAATTACAAATAAATGTCCCCATTATAGAGAAATGTGTGGAACTGGAAATTGTCAAGATGAGCTAGTTGGAATTTGGAACACGTGGGTGACCACCAATATCCACCTGGATCAATCCTCCCCCCTTAGGAAGCAATGGTATCCATTGTGTTGAGTTCTCGAGGAAGAGGGGAAATCATTTTCTGAATATGAATCTTGGTTTGTTGCGTGCCTTGTTGGAAAATTTGTGTTGCTTGATCTGTGGAAGGTTGTCACGAACTTGTTGTTGGTGGGGTTGAATCTGTTCCACCAACTTGTTGTCTCTAGGCTTGACGGGGCATTGTGTAGGCACCATCGTAGGTGAAGAAACAATATCTTATTTCTATTCTGTAATCTACTTCTATTGGATAGAAGGTGTTGAGGCTGCAGTGGTTATAGTGGCCTTCTGTGCATCCTTTGAATAGACTATGAAGATGATGAATTTTGTAGTATGAGATATTACCTTGCGGTATGTTCTTCTGGCTATCATTATCAACAATAAAATGCAACGGGGTCCCCTTCATCCACATATGTGAATGGAAGAGGTGTTCCCTCTCTTCAGGATTTTTTGGTTGAATTGTTGCAATTGCATCAATAGCAGTGGGGTCTGTGTCGATGATCTTCCTATTTTCAATATTTTCTGGATCAAATTTTGAATCAAGGTTCAACTCCTTGTCTTTGACCTCGACCACCAATGATTGTTTTGAGCGACATTCATCGGTGTTGTGCCAGGGGATTTTGTGGGAGTCACACCACTTCCTAGTGTCATTCTTCATCTTTCCTTTACCCTTATTTTCCTATGTCTTGGACTGGTTGTCAGGAGGTTGTTGGTTAGGGTCATCTTTACCATGCTTTTATTTTTGTGGATTTGCAGACCCGAACTCCCATTTGTTTTGGTGCCTAAATTTCTACTCGATTTTGACAACATATTGATAATCATCTCCCAATGACGAGATGTTTAGGAAATCCATTTCGGTTTGGATGTACCTATGGAGAGCCTCATGGTATTTCAGAACCAGATGACACTCAGAGTCTTTCATACCCAACTTGATGCGCAAGGTATGGAAAGTATTTGTGAAACTCCGACATTGTTTGTCTCTTTTCTTGCTGCAATGTGGTCCATCTCATGTACTGGTCTTCATAGTTATCATCAGGGTAGTATTGTTCCTTGAACACATCCACAAAAAATCCCAAGTGGGATCAGCCCCATATATTCCAGATTCCTCTGTGGAACTTTTCTCTTAGTAAGTTTCCCACCAATTTTTGACATGGGGGAGAGCCTTGAGGAGTGTGAAGGTGATCTTTTCCCTGTTGGAAAAATTGTGAACAGAGAAATAACCTTCTAGTAGATTCAACCATTTTTCTAAGGCATCTGCATCTATCTGGCCTTCAAATACGGGAATATCAAAATTAACTTGTACCTTGAAGGGAGAGGTTCCTCCAAAATGGTCACTTGATGAATATGCACATGTTGTTATCGACAGGTATTGAAGGATGTGGGAGAAATTCTCCATCATTTCGTACCTTTGTCATGCGAGAGCTTGCTCAAGAAATGGGTTAATATAATCTTTTTCTCCACTATTTTTATTTTATGCCATCATATAGGGTTTGTTGGGCGTGTGAGAGTGATTTTCCTCAAGAGAGATAAGCTCGAGACCCAACATGATATACTCGGACCTCGTCGAGGACATGCACTAAAAATCGATCAAGAGCAGCTTGCTCTGATACCACTGATCCAGATTATTTTCGGAACAAAATGAAAGCAAATATATTATAATGAAATAAACATAAAAATTTCTAGAAATAGAGAAATACAACAATACATGATTTCTATTAATGAAAGAAATGTACAGAGACTGTAAAAATACAGAGTGCAAGACTCGTTAGAATGGTGACAACTTTATCTCTGAGAATAGATGTGACGGCTATGCTCCTTTGCAATAAGATGATTACAATGAGGCTCTTAAGGCATTTTTATGGTAAGCATGAATGCCAAAACCCTAGACATCCAAAAACCTAACGCTAGGAGATGAAGCGCCAAAAGTCATGTGGCCCTCATTGGAGTAAGTTAGTACATTAACTTCGCAGGGTCGTAACTTTTGCATACAATCTTCGTTTTAGGCATGTGATAGCCCATTGGAAAGGTTTTTTCAAGAACTATGCATTACGTCATCAAAATTTGACTATGTCTACAGTTTGATTGTGGCAAGCCAAGAAAATATTGTTTAGAGCCCTAAAACGGCCCTGAAAGTACAAAAAGATGTACTGACATGAAAAATTCCAAAATAAGTCAGTTGGAATAGGTGTGTGGCCACCAATATCCACCTGGATGTTGTGTAGGGATTTAGGACAACCTCGGAAGTGCAAAACCCACAATTACAAAGAAATTTCCCCATTACAGAGAAATGTGTTGAACTGAAAATTGTCAACATGATCTAGTTGGAATTTGGAGTAGGTGGGTGACCACCAATATTCACCTAGATTAGTTGTAGCTTTGATGGAAAATTGACCTAAGAATAACACTCAAAGATAAACCAACATCAAGGATCGACTAAGGATAGACAACATGAGGTTTGAGTATAGCTAGAATTTTCATAAGATGAAAATTACAAGCACGACATGGATCTTATTGTAATATCATAAAAGTGTTGAGGTATGAAAACTATTAAGAAAAGAGAAGTCTCATTTTTATAAAAAGCGAGTATTACATGAAGGACATAGTTTAGTCAACTTTGTATAATCAAGTTGAGTATAGTCCAGTTTGCAATCAAGTTTGGTCGAAAAAGAAAAATATATATATTGTCGATTGAGTCAATCACATTTGTTGTTGAAGCAAGGAGGGAGTTAAACATGAGTATTTCAAAAGTAGGAGATCCCCTCCATCATTGTAATGCAAGTCAAATTCTATCTGACAAGATTGTTTCCTTGCCAACGTCAATCGATATCCATTTGAAAATAGTTTATCGAGTTGTAAAAGTATGTTACCAACAAAAGTGTCTTTCTTTTGAGTCGTTGATTCAAGTCATGCAAAGCCATAATCAAGTTCTCCTTCATGTAATATCAAATGAAGAGTCTTTATATTCTCATAAAATCATAAATAAGCACATTGAATTTTGATGAGCAACAAAGAAAAGAAGTAAAATATTGAGCATTGATGATGAACGTGTTGGCAATAGTTAAAGGCATTCAAGAAAGAGACATATCCAGACAGACACACACTCAAGAGCTGAAAATACAAGATGATGGCATAAGAATGATTGAAATGGTTGAGCCCCTTGGTAAAAGAGTTGTAGAAAAGTTCCATGGGTTGTGACAAAGAAAGAAAAGAATGGTAGGATTGATTGATGAAGTAGACCCTCGTTGATTCCATAAAAGAGCCCCCAAGCACGACAGATCTCTAGAGTAGGCCTAGAGAGCGTCCTGACAACTCCTGGAAGGAATAACTTGCGAGTGAGTATGGCATTCGGTGGAAACCTGCAAGAGATCAACATAGTTGATCATATGGAGATTGAGGAGTCTAGACATGTGATATGTAGTCATCAGAGCCATTGGAAACTAGTCACAGTAAACCTGGTATACATGTTCCCTCCTATACAACTAGTAGTTGTTGTGACTGATTTACTTATGTAGACCAGTATGCATGGTTGATGCATAGTAAGGATACTTCTGCAAGAGTAGAGACCTAGGATGTTGCAACACACTTGCTCGGGACAAGCAAGGATTTAAGTGTGGGGGAAATGTTGGGAGGCCTCTTAGGCCCTTCTAATAGTCATCACACATTAGACACTAAGTAAATATAGGAATATATATGAAATAAAGGAAAATGTACTAACGTATGTGATAAGTGAACTTAACAAAGCATTAGTTGGAGTGGGTACAATTGCTCCAACCATCTTTCATATGTACATATACTCATGGAGATGGAATGAAAAGGCGATTGGTTAACCTTTCCACATACACTTCTTGAGTACATGTGTGTCTTAATGTGTTTTCCCTAATTCACTCTCTTCTTGAATGCATCCTCTAGTTTCATAGACTACAACACTTGGAGAATTGTCATTCTTCCTAGGACTACAGATTATTCAAACCAACAAAGGTATATTCATTTCTCAGATAAAATACATCAAAGAGATGTTGAAGAAGTTTTGAATGGAAGACTTTAAACTTGTCATCACACCCATGGTCACTGGTTGTAAGCTAAGTAAAGAAGATGAATCAAAGGAAGAAAATCAAACCCTGTACATATCAATGATAGGTAGTCCCATGTATGTAACAACTTCAAGACCAGATATTATGCAGGAAGTAGGGATAGTTGGAATTTTTCAAGCAACACCAAAGGAAACACATGTACTGGTAGTAAAAAGAATATTTAGATATATGAAAGGCATGTTGGAATTTGGTTTATGGTGTCCCACAGGAAAAGATTTCACTTTGACAACTTACACAGATGCAGATTGGGAAGGCAATGTGGATGACAGAAATAGCACCGGTGGTGGAGAATTCTTTTTGGGAAATAACTTGGTGTCCTGGTTCAACAAGAAGCAATCATCAATCTCTCTATCTATAACAAAAGCAAAATACATTGTAGCAACAACATCCTGTTGTACACAAGTGATATGGATCAAACAAACATTGAAATATATTCAGGTAGAGTATAATCAACCAATATCAATATTGTGTGACAATACTAGTGCAATAAATATCTCCAAGAATCATGTCATGCATTTGAAGACAAAGCACATTCCAATCAAGTATCATTTCTTAAGAGAGAAAGTGACATGACATAATGTTAAGCTGGAATATATTGGCACAAAGGAACAAGTTGTTGATATCTTTACAAAGAATCTTCCTAGAGAAGCATTTGAGTATCTCAGACAGAAGTTGGGAGTGGTCCCCATGCCATCCAATCATTGAAGCATTATAAGAGGAGAACCAAATAAGGGGGAGTAACATAAGGAGAAGAAGGTGGTTGGTTGCAAAACATAAAATAAAGCATATAATAGAAGGGGGGAGAGAATCCCTTTGCCATTGATGTCAAAGTGGGAGAGTACAAAGAAAGGGGGATATTTGCAAGAAGAGAGATATGCAGGAAGCAGGGGAACTAGGTGTTGCCACGAATGACAAAGGGGTAGTTTGTTGGAAAATTTGTTGTCATTGATGTCAAAGGATGTTATTGATATTACATGAAGGGGGAGACTGATTGTTGCTAGTATCAAAGACAAGGAGAGACTAATTGTTTCTAGTATCAAAGACAGGGGGAGACTGATTGTTGTCAATGATAAGGGAAGACTATGAATGTCTCTGTAAATTTATAAGCCTCTGTGTATGAAAGATGACTATGCATTGTTAAAATTTTGCAAGTATTCTTTGTTTACCTCGAAGACGAAGTGACTGTGTGAAAACACAACATATTGAATTTTGGCTGCATAGGTTTAAAGGAGAATGACAACTCTGTGTGAATGAAAGAAAATAAAATGAAATAACATTGCAAATGACAGGTCCAAGGATTGAACCATAACCAGTAACATGAAATCGTGGATGTATGGAGGAAGAATCCAAAGTAAAGAGAAGTAAGATGAAACCATGGACAAAGAAAGGAAGCATCCATATTGTTAAGAGAAAAGAGAATCAGACTGTTACAATGAAGAAAACTTTGTGTTTGAGTCAGAGGAAATCATAGTTGTTGATTCGACATAACGAACAATTTTGGACTGTTGGTCAAAGTGTGCAAGGTGACATGGAGTTCAATTATGAGGGAGACTTCGAGTCAATGATGGTCGTTGATCTATCAGAGAATGGTCTCAACAAATTTTGGACCATTGGTCAGAGTGTTTGAGTGCATGTTTGCACAAGGAATCTGATGGGGAAGGTTCCGAGTTAATAGGAACCATTGATCTGTCGAGCATAATTCAGAAGATGAAAATCATTGGATCTTGGAAGATCCATTTTGAGGAGGAAAGGTTGGAACCTTAACTGTCATGAAGATGTCAACCTATGAGTAAATATTAACCATTGGATGAGGTACAACGATAATCGTTAGATCCGTTAGAGGTCATGGAGGAATACTTAAGAACAAAATCTGATGATGAGAAGGTACAATGACTATAGATCCATCAGAGGATCTACCTCAACCATTGGATCTATGATGATCAATTTCAAGGAAGGAGAGTGACATAAGGGTGATGTGTTGTGACAACTTGGTGGTTAGGGCAACGAGGATGCCAACGTGGAAGCTAACACATCCCGAGGGGTAACATGTCTAAACTTTTTATTTTGCGAGATGAGAGTGTGCCCAATCGAGTGTGGAGACCTTTAGGTCATCATCTCAGTCATTGAGCTGGAACAACAAGTAGATATTTTCCATTCATAAAAGAATCAAGGGTCAAAGTGGACTATGAGCAGAGGTACTCCAACGACGAGGGACTTCGAGAATGCTTGTGAGTTGTAGATTGATGAGTAGGAGATATGCCATCTCAGTCGTTGAGTTGGAACAGTGTGTAGATCTATATCGTTTATCAAAGAAGAAATGGTCAAAGTGGACTATGAGTGGAGGTATTCCAACGACGAGGGAATCCAAGAATTATTGTGAGTCATAGATCGACGAGTAGGAGAGATGCAGTCTCAGTTGTTGATTATTATGGGCCCCATATAATCAGTTAATGAGAAAATGAAGAGGTGGGTGTTAACCATCAGTTAACTGGAGGCACCGATGAGATCATGGTGGTTTATCCTTGCTTTTGAAGACCGTAGGATCCATCGGAGTAGCTCGTCGAAAAAGAGCTATCGAAATGGAATTTTATGGCCATGCTCTTATTATCCTAACAATGAAGAAGGAGACCGGGTCACTATTAATCATCGATCTGGTGGTGAGGAGATAATAGATTGATGTTACACATGTAATCTTGGTTTGATCTAACAATTGTTGAGCCACAAGGATGTGTTGCATGTTTTGGTGGAAAAAGAGTGAATTAACGGTCGAGATCTATTCAAGGACAGATCATACGACTACTGAGCAACGAAGCTTGGGATTTGGAAGCCAGTGACCAAATGGATGACCATGATTTAACGAGGATATTGATCAAATGATGGCTAAGCATTGAGGACTAGTGAATGATATTGCATTCACCAAAAGGGAACCAAGACTGATTTTCATGGGGGTGTTTTGAAGGATTGGTTGTAGCCCATTTTGAAGGAAAATCAAAGGAGATATGGAGTCGACCCCATGGACATAATTTTGGGGCATGTGGACAAATCCATGAGAGCATGAAGCATATAAATCACAATTCCAAAATTAGATCTGAAGGTGTGTGTGTATGTGAGTGAGTGTATTCTAAGGTTCTCAGGTGTGACAACAAGTATGAAAAGAAGTGGAAGAATGCATATGAGTTGATGGAGTATGATGAGTTCTAAGTTTGCAGAACCGAGAGTGTGCAAGAATGGTGAAATGATGGGAGAGTGAGGATTTCTAAGTTTGTATAACTAAAAGAGGAAGAACACAAAAGTGAGAAGTGCGAGTGAGAAGTGGATCGTGTGAAGAGAAGCTTTGAGGATTTGAGCTCTGAGGACAATAGAGAATGAAAGGAAGATAATGAAATAGTCTCAGTGTGGCAGGATGGTGCAAGAGAGAGGATTGGTGTCCTAATATTCTTAAGAGGTTTTTTTGCTGGAAAATTGGTGTCTGCAGACTGTAAGTGGGTGCTTACAGTGAGGATTGGTGTCCTCGTCTTCTCAACTAGTTGGTGAATGGAAAATTGGTGTATATTGATTGTAAGTGGGTGCTTATAGTGAGGATTGGTGTCCTCATCTTCTCAACAGGTTGGTGCATGTCAAGTTGGTGATTGAAAAGTTGTAATTAGTTTCTTACTATAGGGATTAGTGTCCCTCACAGGTTAAAGCCTATAAAGAATGTAACTCTTGTTTCATATAAGAAAAAAAAACTTTCTTGGTTTTCTCCCTAATTGGGTTTCCACATAAAATATCTATGTATTGTGCCTTTTTGTTTATTTATATTGACATTTAATACTCTGCATCGCTTATGATTAATTTTGCGATGATTAGTTGAAGTGGAAAAAATCAAAAGCAGTTAAAACATGTCCAATATTGATACACCCCCCTCTCGGTATTGTTGAATATTCCAACAGAACATTCAGAATTTGATTCTAAAGATAGCATGGGTGAAAATCTAAATAGAAGATAGTTGATTCCACCATGGATGTTCCAAGGTGCTGTAAACCTAGTTGAACCTTTGCATGACTTACCCAAACGTCGGGAGAGACTTTTCCCAAAATTTGACCTGGAAGAATCCATATCACCATAAGGTCATGTAAATAATTCCTTTCTAGCCACCCATCTCCTTGACGTCTGTTAGGAAGACATGGTTTGTAGGCTCTTTCCCTACACCTTTGAGAACAAGTCTTCCACATGGTATTATAACCTCCCACCTGGCTCTATAACCAATTGAAATGACTTGAAAAAATCCTTCATTAGAAAATTTGGGGAAGAGAAAACTCCCGCGACCCTATTCAAAGAAATCATGGCCCTAAAGATGGAAAAGAATAAAAAAGTAAAGGAATTTTATCAACACTTCACTACAGTCCTCAACAATTTCACTATTGAAACTACTCCCTTGGAACCCTTGGTTGTCGAATATTATACTTCAACATTGCTTCCATCTATAGACATGTTCGTTAAATGAGTTGGGAAGGTTGCCTTCGCCCATAATTTTTAGGAAGCTAAAGAAGTTGAGAACGAATTGTTCTCTTTAGATAGTCACCCTGCATCTGAAGAAACTAAATCGCATGGGAGAAGCCCTTACTATTGACTAAACCTCTTAAGAAAGAAACCAAATACCTATAAAATGTATTTAAGCTAGTCAAGAAGTTGTCAAACAAAGTATTACACCTTAAGAAGAACACTAGGAAAATGAATTCAAAGCCTAGACCTTTCTGTCCATTCTTCAAAAGGAGTGACAACCCACCAAAACCTCCAAAATCCTCACGTCTCACTCTAAATATAGATGAATTCAACATGGAAAATTTATTTTCATACCACCAACAAAACCATTTTGAAAAAAACATGTCCTCAATGGGTTAACTCTATGACCTTGGTCATGAACCAACTATTAGATTAGCTGGAGAACGACGATAATCAGACCAAGGAAGCAGAAAGTGAAGAAACCACTCGGGAATCTACAAGGTTTATATGGGACTGGTGTATTGCTTCGGATGAGGAATAGATTGAAGAGGTTTTTGTGGGGGATACACAAATCGTAAACATTTCTCCTTGATATTTCAAACTACACAGCAAGGGAGAAATCTACTCTTGAAAACCAACACTGCTCTCAGAAAGATAACTCGTCGTGTTCTTAATCACAAACTACGTAATTCAACCCCAACAACAACCAGAAATAAACCTAGCGCTCCAACAACCAACAACAAATCCAACACCTCACAACCAAGCAAAATAACAAGTAAACATGAAACTCACGCTTTGGAATATAATGTTATTGAATATTTGAAGAAAACCAAAGCCAATATCTCTTTGTATGATATATGCGCACTTCCCAAACAATGTGATCTAAGTCTTGACACTTTCAATCCCAATGACTCTCAGAAGAAGACCGTTGTTGTAACACACAACATTCCTAAAATTGTCGAAGTAAAGGTATAAAACAAAGTTGAAATCAAATATGATATAAACATAGCCAGTATAGGCTCATATTCGAGGTCCAAGGTTCCACCCTTTCTACTTACATTTGAAATTTTCAATTTTAATGTATATAATTGTTTAGTGACTTAGGTGCTTCCTCTAATATCATGCCATACTCGGTCTACCAAAGAATCAATATTGTCCTGCAAATGAGCACTATCAAAATCATACAATTAGATAGATCAGATGTTAAAGTAAGGGGTGAACTTAAAGATGTTATGATTAGGCTAGCATATGATCCTAGAGTCCATCAGGTCATCGATATCGTTTTTGTTGACATTCTAGAAAGATATGGTTTACTGTTGAGCAGGGATTGATGTGCAAAACTTCAAGGTTATTTCTCTACATATTGGTCACACTTATGGCTTCCATACAAAGGTAATCCAAATCAGATCCGGCTTAAAAGTGAGGCTCATATGAATCATACAATAACAAAACTTGAAGGTAATAATGAGCCCATTATCTTTGCCCATAACTTTTTGAGACCGACCATGGTTGCTATGAAGCGCATCCATCTCCAATTCAAACATACACAAAATTTGAACTCCTTCAATGCCCTTGGACTGATGCTAATGGTTGTACTATATTAAAAAGGTATGGATTTTGTGTAACTAACTCAAATTTACACACTAAAATGTGGACAATGTTCTTTGATGGATCCAGATATTAGGAAGGAGGCGGGGCATGATGCATCCTTATTGATCCAAAACAAGGTAAGACTCTTATATCTTATCATTTAGAGTTTGAATGCACCAATAAAACTGCGGAATATAAATCCTTGGTCCAAGGTCTGAAGAAGGACATCGATATTAAGGTAAATTTCCTTCAAGTGTTTGGTGATTCAGAGATAATTGTTCACAACGTAAGAAACATTATTCATTTCTTGTCTCCCCACTTAAAAGGTTATCAGCAGGAGGTATGGAACTTTCTCTATTCCTTTAAATATTTCAATGTTAATTCTATACCTCGTTGTCAAAATGTTGTTGCAAATACTTTGGCAATTGCAACATCTAGATTCATGCCCCTTAATAATGATTTTTCTATTGAAATCATTTTCAGGCCTTCTATACCGGACAACATAAGGATTCAGAGAGTGTTCAATAACGATGCTCAAATCATAAATTTCCTCACCAATGCCAATGTGTTCTAGGACTCAGTGATAGATGATGAAGTGCATGGAAAAAATCTTTGAGACTATGAGAATGAAACAAGATAAAAGCTAATTGTATCTCGAGGAATGTATTATCACTTGAAAATTTGTTTGATCTACAGACTAAGTTCAAAAATCCTATGAATCCAAAGACAAACAACTCTGTGATGATGCACATTCTAGTGAATCTAGGGACCCCTGAACAACCCAACTACATCAATCTTGGCACTTGTTGTTCAAAGTCGAAAAAACATACATTCATGTAGTTGTTTAAGAAATATTGTGATGTATTTTCTTGGACATATGAATATTTGAAGACATATGACACCTGTATTACTCAACCCATTATTCCTATCAAAGAAGGTGTCAAACCATTTCAACATAAGTTAAGGAAAATGCATCCGACTATAGAACCGCTTATTCAAAAACAGTTTAAGAAATTGTTGGATGACCAGATTATCTTTAAAGTTTTCCATTCCACCTAGGTGTCTAATATGGTACATGTCAGGAATAAATTGGGGGAGATCAGACTTTGTGTATATTTTTGAAACTTAAATCAAGCCTTCGACAAGGACAATTATCCAATTCCCCCTATGGAGCAAATCCTACAAATCGCCTCTGGTTCTGAAATGTTCTCTCTCTTTTGATAGGTTTTCTAGTTACAATCAGGTTCACGTAGGAGAGCCAGAGTTGTTAAAGACTACTTTCAAGACAAAGTGGGGAACATTTGCATATCGCATAATTCCCTTCGTCCTAATCAACGCTAGTGCTACTTTTCAAAGGGAAATGGATATATATTTAAAGGGTCTAATCGGTCACAACGTGGTGATCTACCTTAATGACATCATATTTTATTCAAAACAGAGAGATAATCACCCGAAACATCTGAAGCATATTTTTTAAAGATGTAAAAAATATGGTATTTCTTTAAATCCCAAGAAAAACATCTTTGTTGTATCAAAAGGAAAATTGTTTGGGCATATTATTTCAAAGGATGGGATTTATGTTGACTAGGAATGTACGCAATTTATTATGCAAATCCCACCTCCACACAACAAAAGGTATATGTAGTCCCTTTTTGGGAAAATCAATTTTGTAAGAAGATTTATTCCAGATTTTTTTGAAATTGTTAAACCTCTTCAGTAGATGATAAAGAAATAAGTTCAATTCAAGTGGATATTTGTTGAAAATGAGGCCTTCAAGAATATCAAGTTCTCGATAATGGTTTCACCTCATCTTCAAAGTCCTGATTTTACAAAAGACTTTTTTCTTTATACTTTTTCTTATGACCATTCTCTTGCAACAATGCTCACTCAAAAGGACCAACAAAGGAATGAGTGCCCCATAGCATTTATGAGCAATGGACTCCAAGGTGCTAAAATAAATTACCCACCAGCAGACAAGCAAGATTTTTCTGTCCACAAATTTGTTAAACATTTCAGGCCTTTTATACTGAAAAATAACACTAAGGTGATCATCCCTCACTTGAAGGTTAGATTTCTATTTGTACAGAGAGAAATAGGTGAAAGACAAGGCAATTGGATGACCGATTTATAGGAGTATGACCTCAAGTTCAAAATAGAAACCATCGTTAAAGGTCAATGCCTTTGTAAGATAGCAACCAAAGTCATGGATTCTAAGGAATAAGCATAATATGGATGGCAAGGGGAACCGACTTTCTACACACAACAAGCCCCTTATATTCCATCAATTGAGAATTTGTGGTATAGTGATCTCAAATACTATCTTTAGCATGGAACCACTCATGATCATATTAATGCTAAATAGAGAAGAGTCTTAAGGCTTAAGTCTGCACAATATCAGTTGGTTCATGGTATCTTTTTCAAGAATAATTATGACAGAGGTCTTCTTCGATGTCTCGAGAAGCAAGATGCCGACAAGGTTCTCAAATATATGCACGATGGAACAACTGGAGGTTATTTTTTGGGAGATACCATATCCCACAAGATATTAAGAGTTGGGTACTACTGGCCAACAATATTCAAGGATTCTCATGCATAATCTCGAAGTTGTGACATTTTACAAAAATCAACTAGAAGAGAGAGAAAGGAAGTTGTTCCACTTCATCTTGTTGTTGTCAAAGAACCTTTCGAACAATGGGGGCTTGACATAATTGATGAGATCAACCCTCACTCATCCAAACAACAAAGGTATACTCTAACTGACATCGATTACTTTACTCATTGGATGGAAGCAATACTATTAACCAAGGTAAATGATGAAGTGGTAATTAAATTCCTTGAACAACACATCATGACCAGGTTTGGAGTACCCAACACTCTCGTATTTGATAATGTTACATATTTTTCACCGCTTAAATTGATTGAATTTGCTCTAGAAAATGGGATCATTTTAAAATATGTAGCCAACTATTACCCTCAAGGAAATGGTCTAGTCGAATCTACAAACAAAAATCTGATCTCCATCCTTAAACAAATTTTAGTTGACCAACAAATGAATTGTCACAATGCTTTACCTAACACCTTCTAGGTCGACCGTGATACTCCAAAATCATCCATATGGACCTGTCCTTACTTTCTTGTTTACAAGAAAGAGACTATCCTTCCTTCAAATATCTATCTCCCTTCCCTTCAACTTACACAACAATCATGCTGAAGAAAGTGCCCTATCATCCAAAGATGTATTAACACCTTATTAAATCTAGAAGAGAAACGCACCAAAGAAAAAAATAAATTCGAAGCCCACCAATAGACTATTAAATGTTGGTTTGATAACAAGTCTGTTGGTGAAAAAGACTTTTAGGTTGGTGACTTGGTCCTCAAATGGGACAAGCCACATGAATACAAAGGAAAACACTCAAAGTTTTAACAATTGTGGATGGGTCCTTTCATAATCAAAGAAAATATAGGCCTAGGAACCTATTGGTTACAAAATATTGAAGGGGATGGATACCTCCTCCCCATTAATGGGCAAATCCTAAAACATTACATCAACTAGCCTTTGAGGTATCTTCTCCTTGTACATAAATAAATAGTTTTCTTTATTATCTTTGATTTCCTGATCAATCTTGCTTTACCTTGTCATGCATTTCTTGCTTTATTTTATGCTTTGCACTTTCATTTTTTTTTTATTCTAGTCGATTTTCCTTTTCTCTATTTTTCAAAATTTCTTGCCTTGGTCTTCTTACATAATTTGGTGTCTTGGATCTGAATTGGATTTTAAGATGTGACACATTGGTATCAAAATATTGGAAATCTTGATTTTGATTTCTAGACATAACTTCATATCTATCTATGTAACATTGTTGTGTATTAATCCAAGTCAGACCCAATAGAGGAACATAGTTCATCAATAGAGGATCAGTGTACTATTAAATGTAGCAAGAATGGGTTAATGGTCACACCCATAAGCATATTTTGTCTTTTTCTAAAACCAAATGGAAACTAATTTAGAAAGGAATTTGTAGTACTCAAGGCATGTTTCTCAAAGAGTTATCTCATCTGTAATCGAGTTGGAAAATCTCGCTTTCACAGTTGTCATCCTGCATGCCTTTAAAGGAAAAATGGGATCCCCCCATCCACCTCTTGCTAATTTTAAGAGATTCATTCTATCAAGTTAAAGGCTTGGGGAAAGACATTCCATCTCATGTGGGACATGCAAGTATATATTTTGGGGCTATGGATGTTTTTTGGTAGCAGAGAAAGGCTTGTGACACCAAGGTGACTCCATCAGGGATATGGATGCTCGCTGGAAGCATAGCAACACCAAAGAAATGCATAATCAACTTGTATTTTCAGCATTCTTGATGTATCATTTCCATGTTGTACTTCTCATGCCTTCCCAAATCAAATCTGGTTAAAAGGGTTATATTATGGTGATTAATCGTCTTTGGGCATGGTCTTGATTTTTTCATTGCATCATGCAAAATTGTCTCGTCAAATCATGCACTTTTTGATAGTTGTGGGACCTACTCATTCTCCATTGGGTCATGCACTGCAAGTGTTTCCATTTTCATAAGTTTTATGTTTAGATACCTATTTGAAGAGATTCATGGCTTCACCCAGTATGTCACCATTTGTTGTGCCAGGCATCAAAAACTTCCCTTTTTCTTGTGATTTTTCTAGTTAAGTCATTTTTACCAAGAAATTGGACCCCCTCTTTTTAACTTGAAAACCTCTTTACTTTCCTGGGATATTGCTCATTTTCTTGACCCACATTGAAGCTTTTCATTCCCCTTTATTAAACTTTCTTTAAATTTCTAACTTGGTTTGGTTTTGTTTAGTTTGAAACTTAGCCTTTTTAAGAGACAAATTTTTTTTATATACACATCAGAGGAATTCCTCTAAATTCCTCCAATACATCAGAGAGTTTCCTTTGAAGTCTATCAATAATCAAAGTTGATCTTTGGTCGAGTTGATAGTAACTCCTCCAATGTGACCGGAAGAGTTCCCACGAACTTTGTTGGTTGAACCATAGGAGTTCCCCTAATCACCTCTGACACGCATATCATAAACTAATGGTCTTATTTCCAACTACTCTAATGCATAAACTGTTGACCAAATGAATTCATATCAACCTCACTAATGCATAACCATGACCACCAGTCGAGTTTATAACATTCTCTCCGACACCACCGAGAGATTTCCCAAGAACTCTACCGATATTGCTGTTCAAGTTCCTCCCAAATCCTCCGATTGTTTCTAATTTCATACCATGACAATAAAAGAGCACCCCATCCCTCGTTTTGATCATCGTTCTCTTATCATTGAGGGAGATAGGAGTGTCAATATTGTGATTTACGAGATATACCGAGTGAGAGAAGTACTTACCCCAACTAAATGATCATCTATGTGTATTCAATCGACTGGTAGGCCCTGAAACCCTACATCATTTTCCCTTCGTGGTTAAGGTTAGGGTTTTAGCTAATCGACTAACACTGCCAAAATATTTTTCTTCTCTTACCTTCCTTATACCAACTTCGACCCTGAAACTATCTCTACCTATCACTTTCATCGCTTGATGTATTACTTGTAGGTTTCTTGGCTCCATGCATAGGAATCCCTCTCACCTTGCCTCAAGAAATGCCCAATATGTTCATTGTCATCCTGGAAATAACACTAGCTCCAAACCAAGTTTCGTGGAGTTGAACCCTAACCCTACTTACAGAGTTGTGTACTATCATTTTACTCACATCTATCCCAAACTTAGAAAAGTTTAGGTTTTCACATCCATATTGAAATGTTTTAGGTTGAACCCGAGTGCATGAATAGTCTAATCCCCGTAACCAAATCGTTATTCAACCATTTTTCCCTCCTTAGTCATTTTTTATATCTTTCAAATTTCACACAGTCGGAAAGGTTATCATGATATTCGTCGATGCATAGCAAGAAACATTATTGTGTTTTCCTCTGGGGCTTGTTGGAAGAGTTAACACCAACTCCTCCAGTATTCATATTCAGTTCATTGGTGTAGTTAATACAAACAACTCCAACTCACTGGCGGACTTAACAGACACCCCTCCATTGTGAATACCATGTTTCAGAATATTTAATATGAATTTCATCAGTTCTTCACGGGCATACTAAACATGAACACCTCCGGATTATCGAAAGTCTTGGCACCAACTTCACCGATGTACTCGGAATAGTTCCCAATAATTTCTCTGATACCAAAATACTATGACCAATAGACTTGGTAGGAACCCCTCTAATTTTACCATCGGAGCACTTTCCATCTTTATCTCTGGTTCCACTTTTCTTCGTCGCCTAAGTTGGCATCAACTTCTCTAGTCCACCTGGTTTTCTTCCCAAACTAAGCCTGACTCCCTCAAACTTTCAACATGTCCTGAATCATCTTATATTATTCATTAGATGACTCCCCCCTTCAAATTGACTCAAGTGACTCCTTAAGTACCAACACAGGTTGACATTAATGAATTCACCTTGAACCCCTATTACCACTCAAGAGCTTAATAATTCACATAATTGTCATAAATAATGTTTTATGTTGTTGTTGTGTCTTCTTTTATTGTTGGTTTATGCACTAATTATGACTTGTGTCGCAGATTTAGATATGTCACAGCGCAACAAGACAACCAAAAAATTACTTGAAACATACACTACTACATATGGGCGGATTATTCCACGAAAATTTTCCACGCTTCCACTAGTCTAATATTTTTTTTAAACAGGGTGGGATTTTCATCGCTACTGCCACAAAAGTTCGTCGCAATATCGACGAAAATCTGAATTTAACCTAGTCGGGATTTTCGTCGCTATAGCGACAAACTTTCGTGGCAATAGCGACGAAAATTTTGTCTATCTCATTGGTCGGTGTTAACGGCTAGTTGACTATTTTATCTATATATACATGACTTTAAGAGACTTAGCGACACAATTGCTATAGTTGCGACATTGTTCTTGGATTTTGTTTGAGCTGTTTATTTTTTCCGTCACCCACCGGTTGAACAAATCCAATTCTCGATCTACATAGCTCGGATTTTGAACTTGCAAGGTTAGTATGTTATTTTTTATTGATGTACTCATTTAACTTGTAATTTTTTTTTCAAATGTCCAAATTGCATTCAGCTTATTTTTTCCTTGATAATGTATTTATATAATATGTGTAGTTATACCATATTTCATGTCTTTGGTTTTTGGATATAGTTAGTATATTCTATGGAGAAGGATATGTAGATTCCATACTATTCTAGGTTTATGGAATCCACATACCCTTTTCCCTTCAATTGTAGCTATAATCTCTTTCTCTTTTCATTGATAAAGATATGGAATTGCTCTTGAAACTCAACCCTAATCGGTGAAATGATAGTAATTGATTGCTATATTCCCTTCTTTAGCAGGGACTAATAAGATACATAAACACTAACCCTAAACTTGTGTTAGGTGTATATGTCGTTATTATATAAAGAAAACATTTGTACACATATGACCTTATTATAAAGATGTTATCTATGTCGTC
>ML780085.1:219284-237935 GCA_009831015.1 Picea engelmannii | reverse complement strand
TAGTGCCTTGATTATTTGTAGGGGATATATATATTACAATATATTAGAATATTAGAATATTACAATGTAATAGTAATGTCATATTACAATATTACAATGTAATAGTAATGCCATATTACAATGTAATATGGCATTACCATATTACATTGTAATATGGCATACAATATGGTATACCATATTTGATATAATTTTATTTTTTTAAACCTAAAGTCATCGTGGCAATATCGATGTAAGTTCGTCAGAATTTTCCACGAATATTCGTCGCATATACAACATGTGCATTGTAAGTTATTGGCTTGGCATAACTTTTCGTCCCAATTGCAATGAAGTTTCGTCGTAATTACCACATTTCTTCGTTGTTATTTCGACGATAGTTCGTCGTAATTGCAACGATGCATAGGGTTAACCAATATTGAAGGTGGTGACACGTGGAGAGATATTTTCGTTGATTTTTCCACGCACACTTGGATCGTGGATATAGCGACGAAATTATTTCGACGAAAAAAAATCTCGGCTTTCGTGGAAATTACGACGGATAAGTGTGGAAATATCAACGAAAAACCATCGCATATTTGCTCATATGTACTAGTGATAATATTCTAAAGTGGGAGTTGACATGAAGAAGAACCCAAAGTCCTAAGGGTTGTCTACGATGATAATACCATACTCTTAGAGGAAAGGGGAACTCCACTCAAATGCGGTGAATTTTTCCATATGTTCAAGAGGTAGACATTCCCGGTGGAAGTTGAAGACCAAGATGAACTCAACATCTTCAAAAATATCTGGAGGTCAATACTGCATTGGGTGGCTGCTCGTGCAACAATTTTCCCTTATGCAGACGTGATATCATGGATCCTAAAGCATGTGGACCTGTACAACCTTGTCCAACCAACCAAAGTTCAAACAATGATTCAATATTTCATGGCCACCCTAGTGAGAGACATGAAGCATCTAAATGACAACTCCACCTCCCATGAATCCACCCTTGAGGGACTTCTATACTGAAGAATCATATCACTTGATAGCCAATACGAAGTTTGGGTAGGCTACATCAAAGACAAAGCTGCATAAATAAGACATCCTGGAAATAGCCCTAGCTCCAAACCAAGTCACGCATAGTTGAACCCTATCCCTACTTACAGAGTTGTGTCCTATTGTTTTACTCACATCGAGCCCACACTTAGAAAAAATTGGGTTCTCACATCCATATTGAAAGGTTTTAGGTTGAACCCGAGTGCATGAACAGTCTTCTCCCCATAACCAGATCATTAGTCAACCATTTTCCCCTCCTTATTCATTTTTTGTATATTTCAAACTTCACACAGTCGACAATATTATCATGATATTCTTTGATGCATAGCAAGCAACATCATCATGTTTTCCTATTAGGCTTATTGAAATATTTAACACCAACTCCTCCAGTATTCATATTCGATTTTGTTATCACCATAACAATTTTCAGAGAGGATCCAAGTTTCAAAAGTTTAGCGAAGAGCTACATCGTTGTGGAAACGTGATAGTTTGGGGGACCGAGCTACATTTGGTGGCATATGGACAAATATAGTGGAGGCGCGAAAGGTAGGACCCAGTGGACTGTCAATTTTAAAGCGGCCCAGAGCAACAGCTGAAACCCATATCGGGCAGCGAAATAGCGCGGAGGATAATTAATCAAAGGTGGGCCTAGGAAAACTACCATGGTTTCATTCATGGACATGTGGCACCCTCAAAGGTACATCAAGGTGAAAAGCGGTCTGCCTAAAACTGGTTTCTTGAACCCCCGATATCGAAAGTTGATGAGACTCGATGGACTGTAGATCACCTGCTAATTTCCAATATTTTTTCCCAATGCATCTTGTCCTTGTGTTATTTTTCCACTCAGATTTTCAAACTTTTTCACCAACTTCGTCAAGCCCCCATCACCTAAATCCTTCACTCAACTGATCATCCAAAATAGTCATGTCCTCCATGAGTCAAAATTTGGCAAATATCCCTAACCTATACCTAGCCTTAATGCTTATCAAAATCCATTAGTTCCATCACTTCATTCATTTTTACCCTTATTTTCATATTCCCGTTGAAAATAAAAAATATTCCTTTTATTAAGCATCCTTATCCTATCCACAAAGTCATGTGTTAAGCCTCATATGCCCAAAGTCCTTAGAAAATAGAAAAAGGGTTTAGTATTATTAATATAAGTATTTTTATTAAAATATTTATATTAATATTTAATCCAATATTTAATTTATGGAATCACGTCAAATCATGGGCACGAATATCAATTTATAATGTGGAAAAGTCAAAGGTTGGATGGAGGGCCCACATACATATCGGGGATTGAAGTAGTGAGGAGGTAAATTATGTGAAGGTGGGCCGGGAAAAAATACAGTGGTTTATTTGGTGGACACTTGTTTTTACGTGGAGCACATTGGAGGTAAAAGCAGTTTGGATTAAACCACTCCAGCCAAAGCCCGGTGTAATAAATGCACCATTTATCATATGTTTAATGTGCAACATTTTTCCAGGAGTGCATTTCAACAACAAATATGGAATTTCTAATAAATGAAATTCCTCCTCACGGTGAAAAGGTTTTACGGAGGCAAGATTCAAGTTTTACAAATTAAAATAATTAATGTTTATTTCCATGAAAAATATTTAAATGGGAAGATGCACGTGAACGAGGACTTGGATAATTCTTTATCCAAAGAAGAAGATAAAAGGTATTTTACCAAAGACAGTAAACTGGAAAAACACACAGTAAATGTTTTTTCATAGTGAAATGGTAAATTGAAAAAAACATAACACAATAAATGTTTTTCATGTGAAATGGTAACGGTAAATATTTTTTACAGTGAAATGGTGAATTGGGAAAAACAAGACATGTTTTTAAAGAACCACGGGCATGAATTAAATTATGGAAATTTAATTCTACAGGATAGAAAATATTTGGGAATTATTTTTATTTCAAATATATTATTCCCAAATGTTTAATGAGAATATGAATAAATTCAATTATATTTGAAAGAGTATGAGTGACATTTCAAGGAGAACGTGGCAGAGGAAGGAGCTGGAGCATCAAAAGAATCCATAGGGATCATGCAACATTTTTTTTGAAAACAGTCATTTGTAATCATTGTAGAAGTTGAAACATTTCATTTCAGTTATTGTAACCGGTTGCACACTGAAGGAACTCAAATTGTATAAGTACTAGAGGTTCTGAGTGTATTAATGGCAGGTAGAAGTGCAAGGGCACAATTCTGGTGGCTCTGGACTCTATTGTAATTTTTCTGGGACTGAATTGAATACATATGCAGAAGAATTTTAAACTATTTATGAAAAGATTCTAATGTCTATGATATGAGTTTTGTCTTCCCTCATTGTATGTATTTCATGTTTGTCTTTAATTCCATTTACATTGTCTTTTGTTTAAATTGGAGATTTAAAGGCCCAGAATTCATATTGTGATGCTCTCGGCTTAAGCAATTTAAATTGTGTATGTTTCTTCTTAGCTAATTCAGAATTCATTTCCGTAATGCTCTCATGCAGTTATTTGTTTCCTCTTTCCTCTTACCACTCTGATTTATTTTAATTTACAACTCAGATTCATTACCTCATTTAGCTTTTATCCTCTGGAGAGTTCTATCGGTTAATCATTGTTTTCATTCAATTTCAGAATTTTGACTCCATAGCCCTATGTTTCCCTCCTCTTCTTGGCCAACAAATTTTATTAAACCCCCAAAACAAACCAAATCTAGCCACTGATTGCTAAAGAATTATCAAGTGACATGAGAGAGCCCTCTCTGAGTTGAGCAGGCTATTGCCCAGCTCTAAAGTAGGTTGAAACAATTATCTCTATCATTTTTCTATCAGCCAAACAAAAGTTAGAGAGTGCTAACAGGTTCATCGGCATAGTTAATACAAAAAACTCCAACTCATCGATGGAGTTAACAGAAACCCCTCCGATGTCAATACCATGTTTCGAAAGAGTTAATATGAATTTCATCGGTTCTTCACGGGCATACTTAACATGAACACCTCCGTCTTATCGACGACCTTGGCACCAACTTCACCGATATAGTTGGAAGAGTTCCCATTAATTGCTCCAATACCAAAATAGTATGACCAATAGACTTGGTAGGAACCCCTCTAATTTTACCACCGGAGCACTTTCCATCTTTAGCTCTGGTTCCACTTTTCTTCATCGACCAAGTTGGCATCAACTTCTCCGGTCCACCTAGTTTTCTTCCCAAACTAAGCCTGACTCCCTCAAACTTTCACCATGTCTTGAATCATCTTATATTCTTCATAAGATGACTTCCCCCCTCAAATTGACTCAAGCGACTCCTCACGTACCAACACAGGTTGACAATAACGAATTCACCTTGAACCCCTATTACCACTCAAGAGCTTAATAATTCACATAATTGTCATAAATAATGTTTTGTTTTGTTGTTATGTCTTCTTTGTCGATGGTTTTATGCACTAATTATGATTGTGTGTCGCGGATTTAGATATGTCGTTGCATAAGAATACAATGAACAAAGCACTTGCAACATAAGCTTTTGAAGTGGGAGTCAACAGAAAGAAGAAACTCAAGTCTGAGGAGTTGTCTATGATGATACTATCGGACTCTTAGAGAAAATGGGAACTCCACTCAAATGGGGTGAAGTTTTCCAAATGTTCAAGAGGTAGACATTCCCGGTGGAAGCTGAAGTCCAAGATGAACTCAACATCTTGAAAACTATGTGGAGGTTAAGACTGCATTGGGTGGTGGATTGTGCGATATTTTTCCCTTGTACAGACACGATATCATGGATCCTAAAGCACATGGACCTAGATAATCTCATCCAATCGACCAAAGTTCAAACGATGATTCAAGATTTCATGGCCATCGTAGTGAGAGACATGAAGACTCTAACTAACAAATCCACCTCCCATGAGGAACTTCTATACCGTAGGATCATATCACTCGACAACCAATACAAAGTTTTGGTGGGCTAAGGCAAATGTGCATATTCTATTTTTTATTTTTCCAACTACCCTTGGCGTTATCTTCATTCTTACAGATGCTAATAACTAGTGAGAGAGAAGATGAAAGGTTTTTTTAACTACTTCTTGTGGAATTCAAGAAAACATTTCCAACTGTCACTAGAGTTTCTATAATAAAGGAAGAGGCCCATTTTGAAGGGGCTCTTCAAGCATTGTACATTCACTAAAATATTTTGGAGATATTACTGTGTTAACTAAAATTGAGAAGCCCACAGGGCCAATTTTTTTGGAGAGAAGAACTCTTGTAAATGGTGTTTGCTAGAAACTATTTTCAACTAACTATGTATTGTTTACATGTGTTGTAAGATGATTTTTGCTTATACACTGCTCATATGCAAATTGAATTATTATTGCAACTTTGCTTATTATTTCTTATCTTTCTGCCTTGAGATTATGAGTTTCTTATGTATGTGATAGCATGACTTAGACTAATATGGTTATGTATTTGCATATATGTGTTATATAACCTTTTTTCTTCATAACAACTATCTTAGTGAAGTTATTTGCAGGGATTAATTTAATTTTCAGCCACTCATTTTGTTACTGTAGATTTCTCCTAGCCAGGATAGCATAGATTAGATTTATTTATGTAATAAGTTAGATCATATTTTCATTTCCATATGCATTCACAAACCATCCAATCACCCCTCATAACCAGTAATGGCAGCCAGTCCAGAATCTGGATGTGTATCATAAGCCAAACAATGCATAGTCTAATTGGGATCATGTACCAGGGAGTACCATGTTACGAGGAAAATCACTCTATGGCATGAGGTAAACCACAACAGATGAAATRACTGCAGAAATAAACTCTAGTCTCAAGTATGATATATAAACAAATATTCTAACAAGACAAGATAAATATCCTACCTCATCCGRACGTTCRAAGAAGACTACCATTGAGCACTTGACTCAAAGTTGTATACCTGCAACTTGTCCTCAAAAAAAAGGATACACAAGCATATATTGATAATATATAAACTTAGAACATATAATAGCATAATCCATCAATATTCATAACAAATATGCSCATGGAATAACAATTCAAATATTTGCAAGACATTAATTAGACGAGAAAAGAGTATTTCTATTAAAATACGATCAACATAAGTGTATGAATGACAAACTTTCGTGTTGGCACATCTCAGAACTGAGAAACTAAGTCCCTTCCAGTTGGGCCTCCACCACTTCAATCCTCCACTAAATGCAAACTCATATAAGAGAGAAAATGAGGTTCTCCATCAAAGAGGGAAGAGATTGGGGGATGAACAATGTGTTCAGACTTAAAAGGACAAAGGGATGCAGACTCAATATGAAGTGAATAATTTCTCCAGAGTAACTTTGCTCTCAAAATTTGAATTCTTCTCCTCTTCCACAACTTGGATATGGCTCATTAATAGCCTTCAAATGGAACTGAAGGGTCGAGTCAGAATGTTTCCAGTATATGGAAGGTCAAAGATCATGGATCTTGTGACGTGACATGGCAACCTGATACCATTTTTTTTTTTAATTTTGGGCACAAAACCTGATGTACGCGGGTTGTAATGGTTCAACTTGCATATACACATGTTGTATAGATGTTAGGGTGTGTATATGTGGAAAAAATGATTTTTAGCTCTGGGAATTGCAAAGAGGGACTTCAAGTCTACATAGGGAAATGGAAAAGGCTTTCTAAGCAAGTTGCATGTGGTGAGGAAAATCTTGCTATAACAAATGCCCACTAATGTGTGAGGTCAGAGGAGTATCTGCGATTGCTGAAATACATTATAATTCCTAGAAGTGGAGTAATGGAGACCTAGCTGGATGAACTAGTTTCTCATAAGAATATTACAATTCATAATGACTTTGTACACATGGCTACCAATTTGAATTACACTGCAAATCCATGTGGAAATATACCAAACAATTGTTCATGGCCATGAATAGGAAATACAAAGTAGATACATGCCATAGGTTGTCATAGTCATGAACAAAGCCCAGTGTAAACGAGTCTCAAAATCAATCTAAAGATGTCTATATAAAATGGAGTACAATATGATCTCCCATGATCACTGAAGTCATATAGATACTGGTCCAATTAATGATAGCAACAGCTCAGGAAAGTTATGATTATGAACTGATGTCTTCAAGTCTTCTACACAATCTACCAAAGGTGGAAGTCTGCATCATGTGAATAAAGGAGTTGAGGTTGAACACAATGAGACTTCGTTTGATTACCAATCATTAAGGTATACCGTTAACAAACGTGAGACAACCTACCAATAATGAAAGTGGGTATCAAGGCACCAAGTACATTCTTACAAGTGTGAATAAATATGTTGAGGTCGAACACTTGAAGAATCCATCGATCAGGAGACATTGATGCATTCCCAATTGTTGATGGCGAGAGAACCTGCCACAGATGACTGCAAGCCTCTAGGTACTCATAGGACTCTAGGCCTCGTTTCTAGAATATATGAGCTGAAGTCGATGGAAGGAGACCCACTGAAAGGAGAGAATTAAGGCATCTCTCATCATTCAGCATGAGGTAAAAAGCAATAGCTTCATGATTTGGAGGAATTCAGATGAAAAACATGTTCATGAACCAATGACCTTGTGCGTCTTTCGCATGCACTAGATGCAAGTAGTGCATGAAAAAGACCCTTTGATTAGAAGCAAATAATGAAAATTGTCGACAAAGGTGAGGAAACCACCAATAAGTTTAATGGAATCCAAGACATTTCACAAATCCCAATGTCTGAATAGATTTCTTTCTGTCGAACACAATGGAAACCCCTCAGTCAGGGACTGATGAGGAGATGTTGATTGTTGGGTTCAATCTTACCTACTTATAATGAAAGTAGGACCAGGGTGCACGATAGGACTACACCTTCATGTGACTTTGAGATACACTAAGGGTATGGTCGACATGTAAAGTCAAGAGTTCTGAGAAATGGCCGACATGGGCTTATAGACATCCTTTGAACAAGAGCATGAGACATATGGAGGACTTCGACAACATAGACTTGATAATGAAAATTTGTGATGCAGGAGGCACCAATCAAACTCTCCATAGGGACTGGAAGAGTAACTATTCGGAGGAGTAAACTCTAAGTAACGGGCTCAAATTCCTAAGGTCATGCTAAACCCAAAATTTGGATGACAAGTGGACTCAAAAGTTGTTTCTCTGCTCAAAGGCGACATGACTGTTGGCAACATGAGATAATATTCTTTTCCCGCCCGTCTTTTTTGTTTTTTCATAGACAAATGAATGCTATGATATAGAGGAGGAAACGAGTGTTGTGAGTAAGCAACTAGTTCCAACAGTGGAACATACCTATTCTCAATGCAAGGAGGTGCATGCAAGACATGGACACTTGGGGGAATGTTTCCTCTTGGGGTACAGGGTTTCAAGCTTCAAAGGATATAAACAAGGCTCTACTTGGATGATGATGCAAAATGTTGAGGTAATAGGCTTATAGCGAGAAAGAGGGAACCATAAATAGGCTCAATACTGCAAGTAGGATAATGGAGTGCCATTACAACTTAACTCCAAAGAATTTCCTTTTTCAAAAATTTAGTCCCCTAGGTCTGAAAAAGTATAAAAAAATACCCAGGAGAACTCTTCTAGCCACTAGTGACTAGAGTGTTCATTTTTCAAAATTAGTCTACTTGGTCTAAAAAAGGGTTAAACTTACACCAAATAGACGTCCTTTCAAATCGAATTAACGAGTGTGAAAGAGACAAGTTCACTCGACACTGTTTTCTTTATGGAGTCAGAAAAGAGATTAACCAACACTTGGTGGAAGTCAGGTATAGGTCAGAATGCTTATGAATGAGAATATGAGGTTCAAATGTAAAGTCATATTGCAACTATAAGGGACTCTCAGTCTTATGGAAAAATCTCTGCATGGGCATTGAATGACACAAAGGTTCTAACTAGGTCACCCATGTTTGGTAAGCCTCTACCATTCACTAACGACACTTCTAGTAGAAAAAAGAAGGTTTTTTGTCGCTAACAAATGGGTTTGTACCTAAGGCATATGAATCATAGTCATAGGATAATGCAAGTGTGAAAAACAGAGTGATGACCTATCCTATATGCTTGGTAAAAGAAAATACCTACCAATGTCACGAACAAGCGACATGACACTAGAAACCGCAAGAATCCCTAGATAAAACCACCAAAACCAACTCCTTCCATTGCACTATTAGTCCACTAGGTCAAAATATTAGCAAAACTATGTAAAGTGGGTAAAATTTTTCTACAAACAGTAAAATAACTAGTTTTACCATACCAATTGAGTTTTTAACTCACATAGTGCATTTTGGACCAATTTTCCCACAATCTTCAAGTGTCAATTGCAGGAGCTATGAGCAACGGAACTGACAACCGTCTGGACCAAGTAAGTACTCTTTCCCTCCTATTCATTTCTAGTGGATTAGAATTTTAAATTAGGCCTCATTTTTTTAGTTTTTTAAGGCACAATTTAGAAATTAGGGTGCATGTGGGTTGTAAATCATTGGGTCGCGTATATGGAGGCATGTATGTGGGCAAGGAAAAGCCAGCTTGCGTATATGCATCCCTACACAAGACTGTTAACACAACAACCCACATACAAGTCCGCAAATTGGTTTTTTAAATAATTTTGACTCAAAAAATGGAATTATTCTTGTAGGATGGTACTTGAATGGAGAGAAAGAGAGCATGAGGAAGTTGATGTTGTAGTGGAAAGAGATCCAGGGGCCCAATTGGCATTAAAAATATGTGGGATTTACAAGTTTTTGGTTGTCAAAGGGATGAGGGCTCAAGTGAGGTTGCTCCAAACGCTGGTGAACTTTTGGGATCTGGATATAGAGGCTTTCAACCTCGATGGGAAACCATTGAGAATTGAAGTCGAGGATATCTATTTTCTTACATGATTGTCATGTTGGGGTGAGGTGGTGAACCTCAAATCCCGGGGACCTGGGAGCAGCATGAGCATAGAGTACTACATCACCACTCACTGTGTTGCAGGAACAAAAAAGGTAGGGAGCCAACTCCCCATTAGGGCGATCAACAACCTAAGTTTAATGATCATCGTTCTTGTTCTTACACGGATCACGAGGTCAGCCTCATTTCACCAAGAATCAAGGCCATTGATGTTCTACTCTATGGAGTGCTTATGACCCACAATGTATGATTGGTGTAGCTCACTACTGGATAACATGAAGAGCCAACTAACAAAATGCAAACAGTGTAGGAAGAGGAACTTCAAGTTCACATCTATCTTGTGTAGTTTTTTCTTCGAGCGGGTTCTAGGATTGAACCCTAGAGTTGAGATTTTTCCACATAGACCGCGCGACGATCCAGTCATGTCACGGTGGACTGAAGTGATGAGGCAGTTGGGAGGTGGTAGGGTGTAAACCCCCTACAATGATCATTTCTTCTTCTGGTGGCATTGATAAGTGATAGCCTTGGATGACTACCCTTATGCAGAGATCGACTACAGAGGAGATCGAGACATGCCATTGCCACCAGGCTCCTCCTATGGTGATATAGGTATGAAAAAAATTTCAAATGTATTTAATTTTTTTGTGTTTTTCAAAAAGATTAAACAAAACACAAATATTTAGGGATGGTGTCAAGTATTTTAACAAAAATGATTTGTTGTGCAGATGTAGGTCCGTGACAGCCAGATGGATTCCCATGACACCTGTGGAGGAACCGGGGGATGAGCTGGCGGGATGATATGCGAAGAGAGTGCTTCAAAATGTGCAGGTAAATCTATCTCATTTGACGCACAGGATTCCCATGGTTCAGGTAGAGGATCTACTAGAGGTGATGCAGCGATAGGTGGTGAGTGTGCCCCGTGCATGGGCGTGACTCTTATGACATCTCACAAACATTATCATATGTTATCATTATACACATCTGGTTCCACAGACATAGATGCCATGGTCAATGTATCCACTTTCCATATATGTATTTTGAGGGAGTGAACCCCAATTTTGTACTATAACACCATATTTTGGAGAGATGAAATATAAAAAACATTGGTCTTCGGCTTTACTTATATCAAAATGTGTACATTGGTGAATGTGTTTTCTTTACTTTAGTTATGTGACAAATTCCAATCTAAAACATAATTAGAATATGCATCAGATACATAATTATAACTCTTGGGTATGTGATTATAAGTAATAAAATCAAAATGTCATTCCAAAATTCGTACCTGTAGGAATCGTCAGAGTAGAGTAGGATCTCGCACAAGGTAATTGTTGTTCAACTGACATACTACTAACTGGGAGTCCAAGAGAACTTCTAATGAATGAACACCATGTGAAATGGCGTCACATAAAATCTCTATAATGGCGCTATATTCAACCACATTATTCATTGATGACCCTAGACAAACACCACCTGAAGACACCAGTTGACCTTCGGGTGAGTAAACAACCCAAGCAATGGAAGCCAAGTTCTGTGTATGAAGACTGGAACCATCTACGAATCCTAAGTAAATTGAAGACTTTGTTGACATCTTCCAACCAAGGGAAAGCTCAATAAGCAATCCGATGACATAAAGGAAAATATATATACACTAAGATACACTAGTATATAAAGAGTTACGCCCAAGCTTGGGGCTCAAGCGTAATATCTTTTCAAGTAGAGCCCATTTCTAGGCTCAGCCAACATATTCCCTTCATAATATTATAATTCATATGCTCTTTTTGCTAAGACACGTCGCATGATATAAGGACCGTGCCACATGGGGTTGAACTTGCCTGCCCCTAGTGTTCCTTTAGCTTGGTCATACAAGAGGACCAAGTCACCCTCAACGTATTGTCGAAGACAGACAGACTTATCATATTGGACCTTGACACATCGTTTATTTTCTTTGATAGTTGTAGAGGCATCCCAACGCTTCTCATCTAGGCTCTCTAGGTGTACGAGGCGTTCTTCGACATCGAAAGTGTCAGGTGTTAGCACTCTGTAAACTTCATTCGAATGAGAAAACAAATGACAAAGGCAACCTACAAACCAACTTTGAGGTCAGAAACTAGCCTTTTCGACCTGGAGAGGGCTCTCTATGAAACTTCATCTCTATACAGGGTATGTCTTTAAACTGTCAGCTAGATTTAACACTTTTATACAATATTTCTGGTTCTATTGGTGAAAGAAAGCAAGACCTTGGGCTATGGAATTGATTTAAGAAAACGATAGAAACAAATGACTTAGTGACTGAACTTGAGAGGATAAAGACTAAGTAAGCAACAATATTTCAGTTAAAAATCATTGTGTGTGGCGAGAGAAAAACACATGAAGCAACTCGGAGCACCGCTGGGGATGAATTCATAGTTCGCTTAGAAGAAACACAGTCATCTAAATGATGCGAATCTCGAGCACCGCGCGGTCAATTCTAGATTCGAAATCACGTTCCTATTTAGACAAAATTACATATATGAATATAAAGAACACAAGAAATAACATACACGAAGAGGGAGTATAATACATCAAACTACCACCGTTAGAATTTTTTCATCAAATCTTCAGGACCTTTGCATTAAGTTTCAATCGAATTCGAAAGCTACATTCAATAGTCATTGTCTACATTGTTTTTTCCAACCCACCTAGATTACATTGAAAAAAATAAATATATAGCCAATGGTGTGTCGCTTGGTCTGCCCTACCCTCCAACTACTATCCCTAGAATCATGGATCTGATTTCCTTGAAAGAGAACAATAACTTTAACAGATTTACTAAAAATAGAAAACCTGACTTTGTCAAATCATAATCGTAAACAAAATATTATTTACAATCATTGATCATGATAAAAATTCATCCATATGGTTGTGATCATTCATCATGTGCATTTCTGGACACTCTGTCACCCCTGCACAACAAGTCTGCTATGCAACAGTAACCTACAGCAAAAACGTAGTGGATTGCGTAGCAAACTGAGAAAATAGGAGTTAAATATGACATCATATATCATTAATAAAAAACTATTTTTCAAAACTGAGAGAGGTTTTTGTAGGTAATATCGTTATAAATAAAAACCTCTCTTGGTTTCTTGAAATTAGTCTCCATATGACCGTAATATGTGTCAAAAAAACATGTCTCGGACAAGAAATCATGAAAACTGAAAAATAGGGCTCAAATATTCCTTTGAATATACCAAAATTTGAAACGATTTTCAAATATGAGAGAGGTTTCTATTATTTTGTTTGTCCTAAAAAAAAACCTCTTGGGGATTTTCAAAATTCCTCTCCATTTAGTCATAAAGTGATCTTGAAGTTGACTACTAAACCAGTCATTTGTGTAGCGCACCTTGTAGCCTATGCGCAGGAAAATCCTCTGCACGACAACATCCTCTATACGAAAACATCCTATGCCCAAAAGCATCCTCTGCATGACAACATCCTACGTGCAACAACATCCTCTACACAACAACTTCCTTTCCACGACAACATCCTCTACGCGACAGCATCCTTTGCGCAACAACATTCTCTGCATGACAACATCCTATGCATGACAACATCTTCTACGCGACGACATATTCTACGCGAAAACATCTTCTGCGCGACAACATCTTCTGCGCGACAACATCCTCTGCGCGATAAAATCTTCTGCACGACAACATCCTCTGCATGACAGAGTCTTATGCACGACAACATCCTCTACGTGATAGCATCCTCTTCGTGACAAAGTCTTATGTGCGGCAACATCCTCTGCGCAATGAAATCCTTTGCACAACGCGCAAAAATTTTTACAGCGCGCAATTTTAAATGGAAATGGAAATAATAAATGATAAAGCTTCCTTTTGAAACCAACCCTTGGAGATGTTAGGTGATGCCAGGCATAAAAACAATATTGGTGCTAACAACTAGCTCCAATGGGGATGTTATCCTCCCTGTGAGGTAGCATAGAACAGTAGACCAGGTGCCTTATCCATTGGGTTGTTCCCAAGCCATATACTATGATCAACAACCTGTAATGTGTTTCTCCACCAACTTGTTCTGCAACTGAACCAAACCCAAACCGAAAATACATATTGAAAAATGTTGAAAGAAATGCTCACCATGCTGAGCTTATTTTCACCTACCTACCCTAACGATTGAAAAAACAACCAATCAAGTGAAATCAAAGTGCCAATGCAATCATGCAATCACTTTATCCACTATTTTCTTTCTTTGCACATGCTTCCTCCAAAGCATGTTTATTGATAAGTCATTCAAAAATTTATCTATAAATTCAAATCACAAAAAATTAAAAACATTGGACTGTTTATCGCCTCCAACAAAACTGCAAATGGATCCTCAAAAACATACATAAAACAACAATCATGTTTCACCCCTTCCACTGCATCCTTGTTTTCATGTAATTCAATCTGTTGATTACCATAAAGAGGCTGAAAAATCTGTTGAGACTGTTGGAAATAACCATCTTTTGAATCAGAAGACAATGCTAACTGAAATTAAATCCCTGGTGGCAAGCAATCCATATCTAACACTGACATTGATTGAACATAATATTTATTTCCAAGTTGGTAGTTTATCACAGGCTACAAATCTGAACTGAAATAACCTTCCATGTAATCAACAACAGGGTCATTAAAAGTATGAGAAGGTTGTTGGTCCTCTTTACTGATAACAATTTGCTCATGTAAAACAATGTCACTATGAATGTGGTCAGACTTCACTGCTTCTTATGTTATCTCATGATTTACTTTCAACAATTCAAAGGAAGAAAAACATAATAGAAGATCATTTCCATTGGCAAGTACATTGTTTTCTTCATATTCAACATCATGCCTGGAGGATTTCTGATTTGAAACATTATAAACATTTTTCTTCAACAATTTGAAAGATGCAAAACACAATGGCAAATTTCTTTCACCTAATTCAAAACTTTCTTCATTTTCTTCACTACTGTCATATGCACATTTGCCAATTTCTTTGGGTTGTTGAAAACAATCATTTTTAGATTCAGAAAGTGCAATTGCTTGTTCTGAAGAGTCAACCTCATAGTCATCATTGTACTCATCATACCTGGGTTTACCAAAAATATATGTAATGTCATCAAATAGGAAAATTGAGGCAACGACTTATTCTTCTGCAAGCTGATCTGCAAATTCACATTCATGGTTGTCTACAAATGAATACATAAAACAGTCAGTTTCTTGTTCATGATGGAATGGATCCAAATTTAAATCAGTATCAAATAAATTTGGGAGAGTAGCTTGTTCTTCAAGATGATCATCATTCTTTTCAAACACATCCTCATGGCATCCTTCAAGAAAACTTATGACACAATCAACCTCCTGCATATAATGCACAGTCTCTGGTTCCTCATCTTTCAATTTCTCATCCAAAATATGATTTTGCAGCTCCTTACATGCTTGAATATTGTCTGCAACTTCCCGAGCATTGTTGAACATTTGTTGCAAAGACATAGACTTCCTCTCCATCAAAAGAAAAGATAAGTCTAATTGAAAGGTTGTTACATAATGGAGCATGGTAGCAACTTCAGGAGGTTGGACTTCTTTAGGAAGTTTATAATAAAGACTAGAAAACCTCCTACTGAAATTTGATATGGTTTCATCTTCTATTCTTCTCATGGCATAAAACTATGAAAGGAGTATATCCCATGACTTTCTCTGACCCAAAATCTACGGAAATATTCTCTCAATTCATCCCACAAGCTAATCGACTAAGGCTACAAATGTCTGAACCATTCTTTAGCATCTCCTTGTAAGGACTGAAAAAAGGCCCTCATAAATGCATCATCATGTTCGATCTCAAAAAGGTCTATAAAATGATCAAAGACTTTCATATGTTTTTCAGTTGACTGTCCATCAAGCTCTCCATCCAACCTAGGAAGGTACTTATAATGTTTCAGAGGAAAGTCATGAAGGATGGAAGGCAATTTAAGAGGACTATATCTTTCTTGAATCTTGGAGGGTGCGGGATTAAGATTAGAAGGTACAAACTCAAAGTTGGTTTCATTAAGCTCACAATAATTATCATGAACATCATATGTCTTAGAGGAAGGAGGTTGGTGAATATCGGTTATACAAGAAGGAGGTATACCTACATTTTTCTATGGAGGATATACAAGGGTAGATCTTTGGGCTTCATTTTAATGCAATAAGTGAAGAAATATTCTTTTGAAAAGATCAGGAAAAGACAAGAAGATATTGATAAAATAGAAAAGTACTTCTTGGACTAAACTAAACTTATGTGCAACAACATCCTCTGTGTGACGACATCTTCTACGCGATGGCATCTTCTGCGCGACATCATATTTTGCACAACAGCATCCTCTGTGCGACGACATATTATGTACGACAACATCCTCTACGTGACAGAGTCCTATGCATGACAACATATTCTGTGCGACAGAGTCTTATGCGTGACAACATCCTCTGTGCAACGCGCAACAAATTTTGCAGTGCGCGGTTTCAAATGGAAATGGAAATAATAAATGATAAATCTTCCTTTTGAAACCGACCCTTGGAGATGTTAGGCAATGTCAAGCATAAAAAGAATATTGGTGCTAATAGGAATGACTTTGCAAACCACTGAAAAACCTCTAACTTTGGCTATGAAAATCATGGTGCTAACATCAGGTAGGAGCTTTACTGTCAATGTAAGAGAAGGGATTTCACATTCAATAGGAAGGATCAACTCCACATCGTGTACTAATTGAAAATGAGAAAAACTGGTGGGAGTATTAACCGAGGTTTGATATGCCCAAAGCGTAGGGTAAAGCATGAGATGCCAGTTAGATTTTCTTTGGCTGATATTTTTCTGCAAAATGGTCTTGAGAGACTTATTCACGACCTCTACTTTTCCATTTTACTGGGGATAGTAAGGGGAAGAATGACCATGTTTAAAACCTAGTTTTGATGCTAACTCTTTCATCATTTTATTCTGAAAGTGACTGCCATGATTAGTGAAAATATCACTTAGGATTCTGAACCAGGCTATAATTTGATTGAACATGAAAAGTGTTGCAGTATTACCATCGGATTTAATTGTAGGCATGGTCTCAACCCATTTAGTAAAGTAGTCTACAACCACGATAATATGTTGATGCCCCCCAGCCGAAGTTGGGTTGCAGTCTACAAAATCCACCCCCCACTTGGTGAATGGACCAACGATGATGATCGGGTGAAGAGGGGTTGGATGCAAGTGCATCTTTAGAGTGAACACCTGGAAAGGGTGACACTTCTTGACCTCTTCGACATGATATTTAAAAATAGACGGCCAAAAATAACCAACTCGCAATATTTTTTGGGTTTTTGCAAGCCCAGATATATGGCCACCATAAGCCCAACTGTGATAGTCATTAAGAACTGACTCAGCCTCTTCGTGATTCAAGCACTGACACAAGATAGTATCTATGCCTTGGCGATAAAATGGGGATAAAAAGGCTACTAACAATGTTGGCGAGGGAAAAACTGAGAAGAGGAAGGTGAATTATCTGTGTAAGATTTGCACAGATGACCACTTAACTCACTTGTGCCCTCAGCTTGCAGAATCCCAGAGGCTACTATCACAACAATGACCATGACCATGTTTAAAACCTAGTTTTGATGCTAACTCTTTCATCATTTTATTCTGAAAGTGATTGCCATGATCAGTGAAAATATCACTTAGGATTCTGAACCAGGCTATAATTTGATTGAACATGAAAAGTGTTGCAGTCTTACCATCGGATTTAATTGTAGACATGGTCTCCACCCATTTAGTAAAGTAGTCTACAACCACGATAATATGTTGATGCCCCCTCAGCCGAAGTTGGGTTGCAGTCTACAAAATCCACCCCCCACTTGGTGAATGGACCAATGATGATGATCGGGTGAAGAGGGGTTGGATGCAAGTGCATCTTTAGAGTGAACACCTGGAAAGGGTGACACTTCTTGACCTCTTCGACATGATATTTAAAAATAGATGGCCAAAAATAACCAACTCAAAATATTTTTTGGGTTTTTGCAAGCCCATATATATGGCCACCATAAGCCCAACTGTGATAGTCATTAAGAACTGACTCAGCCTATTCGTGAGTCAAGCACTGACACAAGATAGTATCTATGCCTCGGCGATAAAAAGGGGATAAAAAGGCTACTAACAATGTTGGCGAGGGAAAAACTGAGAAGAGGAAGGTGAATTATCTGTGTAAGATTTGCACAGATGACCACTTAACTCACATGTGCCCTCGGCTTGCAGAATCCCAGAAGCTACTATCACAACAACAACCTAATGTGTTGACAAACCTTTTTCCACAAGGGAAAAATATCTCTCAGGCTTCTACATCCACAAGCACGGCTGGGGGCAGTCGACGACCCCCCATGCCTACTCCTAACAACTCAGCTGTGAACATTTACATGATGAACACTGATGCTCATTTATCAACCAGGACGCATGACTAAGGAACACCAGAATTTGTCGAGAAGGGAAAGGAGGCCTCCAACCCATTGACTCCTCTTCAAATTGAGAAGACAATGGGTGAGACAATGACTCGCATCCCTAAAGGTGCATTAAAGAGCTTCCCATAACCCAAACGTGAGGGTTGCTCAAAACTACTCTGTCGTGGAGGATCTGGTACAAACTATTGATACTGAGAGGGGGGTGAATCA
>ML780085.1:191680-216237 GCA_009831015.1 Picea engelmannii | reverse complement strand
TTCTTCAATTATTGGAGTACTCTGAGCCTGTATATAATATTACTCAATGTATTCTCTGAAACTCCTCCAAGTTTCACTCGAATCGTCCCCAAAAAGAAGTTATAGAGAGAATGGTAGACTTTATTCAATTTTGGTCTATTGAGGAGACCGAACTTGTATAGAATGCCCCGCACTCAATATTTAAAATCTGATTATGAAAATCACACATAAGAAACTAAAGTCCATACTCTTTCCAATTAAATTTGTCCCACGTCATTTGGATTCTTGATGAAGAAGTTATGACTGTTTTACCCAGAACACATGTTTATTGACTAGCTTCAGGTCACAAACCCTATCTTCCACAGAGTGTATCTCCATAATTATAGCGAATCAAGAGCTGAAATTTTTACCAGAGTTACCTTGATATGTCTTCTCAATACCATAGCAATTTCACCATCTAGATCGTTCTAGAAAAAAAAATTATAGCAAAACTGGTAAGATGACCTAAAAATAACATACCTTAGAACACATCACCAAAAGACTTCATCCTCCCTTGAAATCTGGCCTTCTTTTCTTCTTATTTCCTCTAAAATTCGACTTGTATCAAATGAATGTATAATGATATTTATTTATACCATTTATGTCACTTCCTTTTAACATTAGGGCCGACCTGACACTTTCTTATTTTGTAATTCTTTTCTTTAATTATCTTCAAGGCCTACATGTACTTCCTTCTTCAATTCACTTTGTCATCTTCAAAAATTCATTTCTCATCAACCATGAGGATCCACGTGACATGACACATACCACCAGAAACAACATGATGTATACTATACATCCATGGGTGTTGTATCTGCATGTGCATTTTCTTTCATGTCCAAATACCTTCATCAATATTGCGGTCCAAAACCCATGACTAGGGTTGACATCAATGACAACAACCAATCTTCCAACACAAACCCCTTGTGCGATGTCTTCTCTAGAAGTTATCTAGAGTTTCCCCTCATATAGAAAAACTCTTTTGTCTGCCTTGGGAGTAGTAGAAACTAGTATCTCAGAAAAATCTATGTTGTCCACCTTGGGAGTGACAGAAACTAGTAGCCCTAAGATGCTCTACCTATGCATACATGGCATTGGCCTTTCTACTTGCATAATTTTCCAAATCATTGCTGAGGAAATCTATTTAAAAAATCATTTTTTGGAGCATGTACGTGCCATGTTGCACTACTTCCCACATGCATACACTTGTTGCATGCTAGAAAGCCCGCATACATACACTTGTTGCATAATAAACAACCCGCGTTTACCTCCAAAAGTTGCAAGGAATTCAATAGAGTTTACGGGCTATCGAGGGTTTCCCAACCAATTCACCTATTTTAGCCCATCCCCAAACCGAATAACTATAATTTTCCGTATAAAAGGAGGTCTTGGGATCCCATTCCCACATCAAGCATTAGAATAATAAAACTCTACCCAAATACCTTTTCCCTCCTTGCCCAAGTATTTCCAACCCCTTCTGAGTTTTTTGCTTAGTGTTCTCTCTCTAGCCTTTTCTCCTATACAATCCCTTCCCTTCCCTTGAAGTGATCAGCTGATTGTGAGAGAAAGCATTGGGATAGTGCACTTGGAGCAAAATTAAGAGGAGAACGGACCAGGTTCACAGGAGCGTCGACCTACAAAGGTTGTAATTTTCAATCTTTGCATTTGAATAAAAATAATATTTTTCCTATCCCAAATGATATCTTTATGTTTTTCATTTGATTTATGTATAACGACTAATATCTAACCCTAATATTGATGAGTAGAGATAGAGTATTTGTAGCATTTCTTGGCTAATTTTTTTGGTAGGTCATCTTTTGGAGGAGACTTCCAGCCTAGGATCTACAAAGGTGGAGGTGCTCTACATCGAACGCTGGACTAAAGGTACTACTTCTGACCTACTTTCTTATCTCCTTATGTTCATCTATTTAGAGTGTTTGGGGTAGTTTAGGAATTAGATTTTATTTTAAGGGAGATCATAGCTCTACCTATACTTTGACCTTGGTATAGTAATAGGGGGATTTTCCCCGCTAGCAGAATTGGCGACTCAATTGAGGAGTCTCTCCGTTGTTTTAGAGGGAGGCTTTTGGATTTTTATTGGCTTCTTTATTTCCATTTGAGTTTTTATCAAGTTCACTGAGTCTTTTAAGGGTCTCTGGTCACCTGCAAGGTGCCTACCAATTTTTCCCTGCCTAGTCAATTTGCCTAGTATTTTTTTCTTTTTGAGAAATCCTAGAGGTGTACATGCTTTTCTTTGGCTCAGCCCACGTACATACACAGTCTACACAGTAGACAGTTGCATACATACGTAGGCTGCTGGTGAAATAGCCCACGTCTCTGTGTCTTGAATTATTTTTTTTAAGGAGAGGTCTTTCTCTTTCTTGAAAAAAGTTTAGGCTTCCCGGGGCTTTCTTGGACCTTATAGAGTCTCTATTTTTGGGCTTGTCTTGGGTTAAATATTCGTTTTCAACTTGTTTTCTTGGTTTTCTTTTGTTTTCCCTAGAGGTTTAGAGGGAAATTGCAAGTTTTAGATCCTTCTTTGGTTTATTTTTGAATCCCTACGTTTACGAAGTTGGCTTAGGGTCTCTGTCAATCTTGGTTTTTGTTTTCTCTTTTTTCTTGTTTCTTGCTTTGAAAAACAAAAAATAATTTTTACTTTAGTTTTTCTTGTTAAAGCAGTTCAAAAAATCAAAAAGATTTTTTCTTGCATTTAGTTTGATAATGTAGCCTAGGTTGTTTGTTTGCAAAAGAAAAGAGTCTCAGTTTCAAAGTTCTTTCTTGTTTTCCTGAAATATAAGTAGTTTTTCTTAGTCAAACGAAAGAATTTTTTAGGAAACTTTCCATTATAAGATCTTGAAACGTTAATTTGAAAAGTTGAATTTTACAAGCTTTGCTTTAATTTCGAAGTATCTTATTTTCTTTCAAATGCTCTAAAATTTTCTCTGTTTTTTGTCTCTTGAAAACACAAATAGTTGCATGAACACATCCTCTGCATAAATCAAGACTTAAAATTAACGCTTAACTTAAAATATATTAGAATTTCTATTTGTATGGTTCACCGACTAGTTTAGGCTTTTAGGGCCTTGAAATAGGTGTGAAGAGGAAACTCTTCAAGGCCATTTAAAAAAAAACATTGGAGTTTGATATAGGGAGTGTCTAAAGTCCAATGTCATAAGAGTTAGCGGGGACCCCCCTCTAACACAGGGGATAAACACGAGGTCACGTGAGGAAAGGTATAGGAGATAACCGCTCCAAAGTCGGACCAAACGTGGTGGGGATTGTATATTGAGGGTCTTTCTTGGTAACAATATTGATCGAATTTTCCTATGCATATTCGTGGACCTCGAATCTATTCAATATCCTCAGTTTTCTTCTATACCAATTGCTTTCATCACCCTTGAAGGACTTCAGACTTGTTATCCTACTCATTATGATCAACTCGATTGTCGAATGTACCCGTCTGGTGACTGATTGCGAGCTAGAAACTTAGTTGCCTATATTTTATGGACTTACAAAGGTGACAATGGGGGTATACCATAGTAACTAGGGCAGACATTGGATCCTGCTTCGTAGAGTATACCTAGAGGGTGCTTCCATGTTCGAGTTTCACTTGCACCGGTTAGTTGCTCTAGTGTCAATTGGTGTAACTGTCCTTCCCACTAGTTAGTCGACTTCATGATTTATATTTAGGAACTTTTTGTGTGTGCTCTGTGTTCCACGCTAGTCAAACCTTACTATGTCGATTGATCATTTCACAAAGTGGAAGATCAACGACTCCGTCGGTCGCAAAGGCTTTAGGGCTTGTCGCCTGTTACTTTGGAGCCACCTTTGCCACCATTGAGGTGAAGACTTGATCAAGAAGGATTGTTCTAAGCGACTAGGCCACAAGAAACTGTACCTGAGCTAGCTCCAAGAGAATACTTTCCAGCCCCGGAGGAATCCATCGTTTCTGACCTAGAGACCGAAGGTTTCATGCCAACAAATCCTCCAATCACCAACTTATCGGAACCTCTTTTAACACAGATAGTCCCCCCCAAGGTGACTTCTCGTGAACGTCAGTTCATTCAGCGAGCGGTGATGGAAGAAAAAGTTGCTACTTCATCCAAGAGTCCTCATAGTCACGTTAAAACTACCGCTGGAGGGGGCATTGTACCTCCTCCCCCACCTCCGTCTGTCAGGACCACAACTATCCCAACACCCATGACTTCGGGCAGTGGATTGGTTCCTTTGACAGTTTTGACCACTGTTTCATTCACTCAAAACATGATAGGCGCTCCCTTCTCATATGGGATGCACGACTTTGGCATGAATTTAGTTCTTACTTACTCTACTTTATATACCATGGGTTTGGGGACAGGAATCTCTAACACTCCCTTGCAAGGATTAGCCGCAGGCACTACTTCCCATTTCAATGTTATTCCTTATGGTGGGGGCCATATACCTCCTTCTTCCCCTTCACTCGGTGGCGTGTTTCAACAGTCGATCGGGCCTAACACTATTTGCATTTTTTTCATTGGAGACAGTGTGGGACCTTCATCCTACACAATGTCAGTGGGATCTATGTCATTCTCTTTGTTTGGTGCATTTGGGAACAACGCTTTTTCGTCGTCTTCCTTCTCGACTAGGGGAAAACCAAGATTTGGTCAATAGAACCCTGTGCAAAGTACTATTCATTCATAGGGAGTGGCTACAAGAGTATAGTCCACACAAGGTATTTGGAATCCTTGGTAGGGCGTGTTTCCCTCATAGGGGATGTCATTCAAGGGATACCCTTTCCATACTCAATGGAACCCCGGGCAAGGTTCAGTACCTATGCTGAGAGAATCGGTTGGGGTGATCCCCAACCAAGGTCCTTGGAATGTTGCAAAGGGAGCAATCCATGCACAAGCTATGTTGTCTAACTTCGGGAGTCAGTCGATGATGCAACAATAGAATCAATTTCCTTTTGTTGTTCAAGGCCACGGTTTCTACCAAAACCTTGGCCAACAAAGCAACTTTTCCTCACAACCTGGTGCCAGTCAAAATCCGAGGCCCTCTTTTCATTTAAATACTCTGCAACCAAAACTACCCTTTCTGGCAACCCTGCATTTGCCAGACTTGTCGATATTATTAAATGAACCGATCTGTCACAATCCGTGTTGGCCCCCCATGCCGACTAAGTTGTCTTCTGACATTCTGAAATTCGAAGGCAATCCTAGAGAATATCTAGGTGATCATGTAAACTACCTTTCACTTGTGGTGTTCATCAAACTCGTTGAAAGATGACTATGTTCAATTAAGCCTTTTTCAATGCACTCTTATAGGGGGTGCAATGAAGTGGTATATCGAGGTCGATAGCTCAAAGTACTCTTACTTTAATGACCTGGCGATAGTTTTCTTGAATCATTTCCAGTTTCCAGTGAGATACGATGCCACATTGAGTTGATGGCCAACTTCGAGCAGATTAAGGCTGATCATATCCGAGAGTGGCGGTGAAGAAAGAGATTGATTAAGGTCAAGGTCCCTCTTGCGTTCTTTCTTGAGTGGTTCTTGAAGTCTTTGGTTCCTTGTGTATCCAAAGACGTAGCAACATCTGGGGTGTTTGCTGAGGAAGATGCTATTAGGAGATCCCATCAACTAGAATTGATTTACTCTTAGTCTGGCATGCTTTAGGAGATCTTACACAATGCTCCATGGTCTACTCTTGATAAGGCCAAACAAAATTCTAGGCCCCACGTTGATGGCATAGTGAGCTCAGCGCAAAGCAAGTCCATGGATTTGTTGTTGAATCAGTTATAGCAATTATCAATTCAACAAATTGTGGCCAGCCAGACTCCTAGTTTGGCTACCCCCACTACCTAGACGTCGGATGTACACAGTGTGAAATCGAAGACTCCCAAGGCCAATCAACAGACCGAGGGAAAAAATAAAATAAGAAACTAGAAGGGAAAGGATTGTATAGGAGAAAAGTCTAAAGAGGGAATACTGAGGAAAAAACTCAGAAGGAGTTGCAAATACTTGGGCAAGGAGGGAAAAGGGATTTGAGTAGAGTTTCATTGTTCTAATGATTGATGTGGGAATGGGACCCTAAGACATCCTTTTATATGACAAAAGGATATTTATTCAGTTTGGGGACGAGCTACAACAGGTGAATTGGTTCGAAAACCCTCGATAGCCCGTAAACTCCGCCGAATTCCTTGCAATTTTTTATTTTTTGCAACTTTTTAAGGTAAACACAGGTTGTTTAGTATGCAAAAATCATATGTACGTGGTTTTTATAGCATGTAGCAAGCGTATGTACATGGGAAGTAGTGCAGCAGGGCACGTACATGCTCCAAAAAATGGTTTTTTAAATAGAGTTCCTCAACAGTGATTTGGAAAATTATGCAAGTAGAAAGGTCAATGCTATGTATGCATAGGTAGATAATTTTAGGGATATAACACCAACGATAAGGTATTTTTTAGCTTGATACCATATACGTCATCGATCGTCTCTCGAAATATGTTGAGAGAACTTCAAGGTTTGAAGATAGATCAAAATGTCTCCATACCAGAGGTTTGAAGACGAGACAAGGAAAATGTTCTCATCTACAAATGAATTGACATGAATAACGTCCTCATCTAACCGAGGGAAGTTCGATATTAACTTGGAAAAAACTAGTGATTTCTTGGATTTTTCCAAAAAAAAATCGAGATCAAACTCTTGCAAGATGACAATTCATTTATTATATTTTCCCCCTATGATACACCTAGTAAGGACATATTGAAATGGATTGACATCAACAACTACGGTAGTTTTGCAAAGCAATATATAGTGTTGTAATCTTTGAACCATGTGTATGGAATACAAGGCTAGCTTCTCAACATGAGAGTACTTGAGTTCAAGGTTGACTGATTTTTGACTAAGGTAGTGGACGACGTGCTCATGGATCTCATCATCCTCCTGAACTAAAAGCATACCAACCATACCTTCGGACGCGATGATATAAAGCAAGTAATCTCTGTTGTAGTCTGGAGGCTTCAATAGAGGCATCGATACCAAGGATTTATTAAGAGCATCGAAGGATTCTTGGGCTTGCTCATCCCATATAAATGAAGTGTCCTTCTTCAAGAGATGCATGAAACCCTTATTAATATTGGAATAGTTCACTATAAACCGACGTAAGAAGTTAGCTTTTTCCTTTAAACCTTGAAGCTGATGAATTTTCTGCGAGGGAGGAAATCAAAGTATTTCCTCAACCTTTAAAGGATCCACCATGATCCCAATCTCATAAACTAAGAATCCTAAAAGATGACCTGACCTAACGCAAAAGATGCACTTATGAGCGTTTAAACGGATGCGATAATAGTAACATCTCTCGAAAACTGGTTGAAGGTGGGTAGAATGGTCCACTCTCTTGCGTGAGTGAGTAGCAAGATCATCAAGGTAAGCTTCGACTATATTCTTGAGATCATGAAAAGTGAAGGTCATGGCTCGTTGGAAGGTTACTCTGACGTTTTTAAAACCGAAAGGAATTTTTTGGTATGCGAAAGTACCCCAAGGACAAATAAATGTTGTCTTATGTTGATCCTCGGGTTTAATCTGAATTTGGTTGTATTCTGAAAATCCATCCATAAAAGAAAAAACCTCGCTTCCCAAATATTCATCGAGAATCTGATCAATGAAAGGTGTCGGGAAGTTGTCTTTAGGATAGGCCTTCCACCTCTGCCTTAATAGCAGGGGCCTTCCTAGGATTAACAAATCTAAGTCGTTTCCGAACAAGTTTAGCATCCAGCTAGGTTTTAATCTCATGTTTGACAATACGAGGGTTGGTTCCTAGCATCTCTTCATATGACCAAGTGAATACATCACAAAATTATTTGAAGAGATCAGTGTAGATATGAATTTATTCAAACGAACAATCTGCACCGATATATACATTTTCAATTTTACTAGGAATGTGAGAGATGTCGATCATGACGGTAGGATAAATACTTGCCATGTTTCCTTTGGCATAAATGTCATGCATATCAAGTGGAACTATGATGTGACTGACTATCTCACTCAAGGTATATCTAAAATTGTCTTGTTCGATCCTAACAAGCTCTAGGAAGAAGTAAGAGCGATGATGCATATCATCTCATGGCCCATCTGAACCATTCATGGCCTCTAAGATCGCTTCATCCAAAGGTAAAACATCATCGAGAAAAATCATGTGAGAAAGACGATGAAGTGGCCCATACGGGATGGAGAATAGGATCCTCCTCGTCCATCTGCAAGGAGACAAGATCTGGGTCGACAGAAGAGTCAAGAACAACCTGATACGCTATCTTTGTCATCGACAGTGGCATATCCATTCAAATATGTGATTGACCTTCACAATACATGGTCGGGGAAGGTAGGGTCCAAGTATCATTAAAATATGAATTGTGGAAAGGAACGGACCTCATTGACGAAGTAGACCTACTGGACATGGCATAAATGTGATGAATTGGTGCCACAAAACCAAAGGTACCCATAAGGGAGGAATACATTCCGACACCAATATCCTCAATTGACGGCTAATAATTGTTGATCACGAGAATCAAAGGTCCAAATGATGCATTAGGGCTAGCATGTGCGAAGGAAAATTGATCAATCGTCACGATTTTCCCTTCGTGAGTAAAACATAAAGTACGAAAAACAAATGATACGACTGCATTCATAGCATAAGTTCAATTACACCCTAGTAATAAGTTATAGTCAAGGGGTGCATCAACCACCTCGACATCCACCTCCATTGTCTTTCCACCTAACTAGATCGGAAAGGTAGGAATAATACCATGGGGATGGAAAGAATGACCATCAAATGCGGTCAACATAGTCGAATATTGAGAGAGGGTTGGAGCGCTAATGGCTTTCCAACAGGTTAGGGACATCACGCACATTGCAACGCCTTCATCAATAACAATACATTTGATGGTATACTTTGAGTAATCCACATGGATTTGAAAGGATACGTGGTAAGGTAAGCAAGGCTTCACAACCGTGACATCAAACTTGATAAACTTTGAGCCACACAGGTCTATAAATCCTAACGAATATACCAAGGCATTCCTCTATGAAGGACACATCTGGAGTACCTCCAAAGCCGACATCGCACAAGGGGTTTGACCTAGATCTTGGACAATAGAGTAGTTCTGGGAAGCTCTATTATTAGGGTTGTAGGTAGAGCGTTTGAGTACTCCTTTCAGAATACGAGGTGGAGGCTCTAGCTTTTTGATCTGCAAAGGCGTTTTCGAAGGAGGGTGAGACTCTAGACCTAGAACATCCTCTGAAGAACCATAATCATGAGACCGAGTGGCTACATTAATCTGAGACTTGACCATATTTACACATAGACGGTCACCTTCATGCGCCGGTGGGTTTTGATTCCCACGCGTCACATTTCTGGCATTAGAGGAGCTCGAGGCCATGTGTCGATTATGCGAAAAAGGATTAGTCAACATAGCAGGCGGTAGAGATAAGAGTCTCACAACTTCCTCAAGTTTGGGGCACAAGTGGGTAAGGTGATCATCGGTACAAAGCTTACAACGGAATTTCACCTTTTGCTTCTCTTTCTTGTCATCACCAACATTAACCTTCAATCTATCATTGTTAGCGTTGTCCTTATTATTATTATTATTATTATTCCCACCCTTACAATTTTTACCACGTCCTTTCTTTTTATTCCCTCTTGGTTGTTGGTTACCATTTGGCTTAGTCGACAACTGTACATAATGCACATCTGTTGACTGAGTCAGAGTGAAGGACACAAATGAATCTTGTCCTCCTACAGACTAGCTTAGAGATAACTCTTTCAACTGGCTTGTCACCAAGTCTATAGATTTAACATTTACAGAGCCTATAATGCCATCGACATGAGGCTCGAGATTTTGTCTAGGATCATAGTTTGACCTCGATGTGTCAGGAAAAATTTTGTATAACATCCCCGACTGAGCATATATGATATCTAACTATTGGGATTCAAAAATCACTTCCTCTTCAGTTGTTACCCCAGATGTAGAGACATCCTTCGAAATATAAGGAAGTAAAGACTTAAGAAACCATTACAACGAGAACTATGGAGGAATGTAGGCTTTGATCAACCTCTTCTGTCTATGCCACTCTTGATCTGAGATATGGGTGGCTTTGTCTTGGTGCAGGGCTTATAGAAGTTCTATGCCAACATCGTAATGAACCAGTAATTGGAAGTGGTTGAGGAATACTAAAACCATCTGATTAAAATTCCTGTAATTTCCCCATGGTAGCTCTATGTACCATTTCTCTGCAACCCTCGTGAAGGTGCATTGAAACAATATTAAATTAATAGAATCATCATTAAGGGAATTGGAAGAGAACCAAGGATGAAAAGTAGTGACACGATCACCAGGATCCTCACCAGTCTTGCCCTCAAATTTCAGAATATTTGAAGGAAGATTGGTGGGGATAGGGGGCCATGATGAATCATGATGCACCAGGTCATTCATTAATATTGACAAGTCTGGAAAATCAAGCATGGCCAGAAAAGGGAGTTGGGGTTGCGGCATCTGAGCCCAAGACCCTGGGAAAGATTGATGTTGGGGAATCGCAACCCATCCAAGATTATGGTGTGCACCATGGCCCTATTTGGGATTGTAAAACCCTCCTCCAAATTCATTCATAAGGGGTTGGTTGGGCACCATTCCAATAGGAATGTTATAATGAGGGTTGTGAATATTTCCCCCATCCAGAGTAGCTCCAGGTTGGAGGTTTCCCAAAGTATGAAACCGACCTCCCTCAGGTGGAAATTTGGAGGATAGAGGTGGATTCGTCATGCCAAATGGGTTGGTCAGAATCGGTGTGGAGGAGGTAGGTGTAAAGGACAGAACATAAGCAATAGCTTGTCCACCTGGTTGATTACTCCATCCAGTAGAATTAAGACTAGGATTAGACCCGGGGTGAAAAGGAGGTTGGATTCCAACTGTAGGAGTCATTTGGGGAATATGAGCACCACCAAACGAGAGTGGAATATGCGGAGGAGCCATGCCCCCAAGTCCAATACTAGGATTTGTATTCGTCACTGGAATGGATAAAGAAAATTGCGATGTGAGATTCAATATACCATAAGAGAAAGGTCTAGAGGTCATAGGGATGGACTGAGCATTGTATCTAGGTGTACCAAAAATAGACCCAAAAGGGTTTTTCACTATCAGTTGAGTAGCAACCATATGTTGGATAGGAGTGATGACTGGAACCTTCGTCACTACAACCATAGTGGTTGAAGGTGTAGAAGGAGTTCCATTAACTATGGTAGGTATGGGAGTCAAAGGACTCCCAGTATCTTTCTGACTCGACTCAATACTCATAGTTGTATGATCACAAGTCTGGTAGGTGGAGGTGTGTGTACCACGGTTGATAACTTTACACCTTTTAGAATCTAAAGACTCAAGATGTGGTGGTAACTTCAACAAACGACGAGACCTGTGAGGAAGCAGGTCTGGCTCCACGATGACTCAAGACTTGAGATATGTTGGAGTTACTTCACACACACCTAGAATTTTTTTTTCCTAAGGTTTTTCCTTGTTTATTAGTCATAATTATTCATTATCCATTATCCTATATTTTAGGGAAAAATATTCCACCTGGAGAATATTCTCTTCAGTTGACACTTCAGTTTGACTAGTTGAGTTGAGTCTAGATGTTGCATTGGTTTTGTCACCATGCAACATTGGTATCATCACCATGATAATGCGCACTTTCCTTGGGATCATCACCAGAATGGTGCATTACCCTTGATTCCTTGATCTACTCCTCACTACACTCTGTTAATTCAGTTAACTGAAGACTGGTTGACTAGTTAACTCATCTAGGTGGTAGTTCACTCCCATAATTGCCTGAGAGACTAGACTAGGTGGAATTTCACTCCTGTAACTACTGGTGTGTGTCAATATCACTCTAGACCACCACTATGGTGCATTGGTTCTCCTCTAGTGCGCATTCATTGATTTATACAGAGTATATCATGTGTAAAGTATTCATTATTCATTATGGTTAATGAGAATTCTTCCATTCTTTATCTCCTTCTTCTTCTTTCTCAATTTCTCTCTGCAAATGTGTGTAGTATTTTCTAGCTATATCTATTCTGTGCAATTTCAACACATTTACATGGTATCAGAGCCGATGGACTACTAAGCAAAATCTACACCAAATTTTTTTGCAGGTACAAAAGATTAAAGACAACGGAAATATGGATTTCCAAAAAGAATTCATTCTTACACCTTACAACTACTTTGCATGGAAGGAAAAAATAGTCATACATATCTTAACCAGAGGATTGTATAGGTTAACCTTGAATACAGACACAGAACCTACATTAGCCATAGAAAAATCCAAGTACTTAAATCAAATGGATGAAGCATTCGAAACAATTTGTAGTCGTATTTCTCTCGATCTCCTTTTTCACATATCTTCCTGTAAGACTCCCACTGAAGCCTAGACCACCTTGGAAGGGCTCTTTGGAAAACATGATGATATGAGGGGACACATGTTGGAGGTGGAATTTCTTACATTGGATCCAAAAAGTTTTGACAATATCCAAGATTTATTTACAAAATTCAAGGATTTACTGTCGCAACTTAAAGCTTGCGGGGTTGATAAATATAAGGAGGAGAAACAAATGGTTCTCACCACTCTCTCCAAAATTGGTCCTGAATTATCTGTATTTGTATCCACATTCCATTCTATCAGATTTGCCTTTGGAGCCACCTAGAATATGCCTTCTCTTGAGGACTTTATCGAATCCCTAACACAAGAGCAAACCAAACTCATCAACATGGGAAAAATCAAAGGCCCAAAGGCGCATGCACTTAATGTGAAATATGGCAGCCATCAATATCATAAATCTAAAGATAAAGGAAAAAGGAAAGATCATGCAAATCTGAAGAAGGAAGGGTACTCAAAACCCTTCACCGATGCCTCCAGATCCAAAGGGGAAAAGGGAAGAAAAGGGGATAAATGCACATATTGTCACAAACAATTCCATCCAGAATATGCATGCATGTAGAAAAAAATAGATCTAATGACTCAAACTTCAGCAAAACAACCTTGGAGATCGCATTCCTGAGGGTGACAAGAAGAAGAAGCCAGAAGATCAGAATCCCAAGAAAGGAAATTCTAGCCATGCCTTGATTGCCATAAACTCCTCTCCTAATGCTTGGATCATAGATTCAGGAGCATCACATCACATGGCTACCTCAAAAGCAATCTATTCTTTATTGGATGCATGCAAAGGTCCTCCTATTCTGATGGGGGATGTTGGCCCTTGACCAAGTTTTGGGAGAGACTTGGTCATATTTGACCATTTTTGGGACTTCGACAGCCTATCGAAGATGGAGTGCCAGACGAAGTGGAGATTGCAGAATCTCGGCCCACTTTTGGATCCCTTTTGGGTTTTGGGGAATATGTAATGGGAAAGGGATGTTGGCCCGTGGGTTTACCCATGCTTAGGCCCACTTTTGTAATGTATAAATAGATATCTAGGCATCTATTAGAATACATAGAGATGTATGTGGTGTAAGCTAAGTGCTAATAGATTTGTAAGTGCTTTGTGCATGACTGTAAGAGGCTTGCAGAGCTAAGTGCAAGTCGTTGTAAGGAGTTGTGGAAGGCTTTGTGTTGTAGCACAAGGAAGAAGGACCTAGTGAGCTGCGCAGATATTTTGTCCTGTGCGAAGAAGGTTTTTGGTGGCTCTATGTTGTAACAGATTGAAGATGCTAATAAAGAATAAGAGTTGGTGGACATAGCCCCAGGGTGGGGGTGAACCATGTAAATATGTGTGTTATGCTTTGTGCTTTGACTTGATGTGTTTATCCCTTATTTTGCTAAGTGCTTTGATATATTTAGATATATCTACTTATGCTTTGTGCTTCTTAGAGGCGTGTGAATGTTATATCTGACATGTATGAAGATGCTTAGTGTTGATCTACCAGATCTAATTTGTTTTACTGCTGCTAAGTGATGAAATACCTTAGATCTAAGTGAATGTTGTGATTCTCTATGCTATCTGCGAAGTAGATTAATGGTTGAATATTGATAATCTATCGGTGTTAAGTGCTCTATAAATGATATAATCACAGATTTGTGTCTCAGCTAAGGTTGCAGACACTTGAGTCTTGCAACCACCCCTGCCTCTACCTCGGGTGAGACTTCATCTGCTTCGCAGGTGTTTCTAAAAGGGCTGGTAGTTAGGGTTTTGTTGGTGTGCTCTTGTAGCATTGAACCCTGGGTCTGCCCCTCTGCCAACAAATGGTTATGTTGCCAGGACCTGAAACTGTGATTGTTGGGAACAGAGAAAGAGGAAGCTTTGTGCAAAGATTCATCCTAAAATTGTGAAAGCTCTATGTGTAGATCTGTGCCCTAGTGCGCAATATTCTAATTGATCTGAAAATCTCTATAACTAAGAGAGAAGGCCAGATCTAAAGAAAAGAAGCCCGATCTAGAAAAATAAAAAATAAATAAAAATAAAAAGCAAGATATGGAAGCTTTGTGCCAAGAAGAAGGTCAGATTTGAAGAAAGAAGGTCAGAAGATCAGATCTGAATAAAAGAATATTGATTCGAAGAAAAGAGGTGAGATCTGTAAGCTCCGTGCTCTAATAAAGGTAAGATTAGTTAAGGAAGTCTAGATCTGAAAAGCTTTGTGCTCTGTAAAAGTAAGATAAGTGAAATTTTTTGTTTCTAAAGCATGGATCTAGGTATGTTTGATAGATTATGTCCTAGCTGAAAAACTAGGGCATTAGTAGATGAAAGAATGTTTGATATGAATATATCTGATAAGAATAGTGATAGATATGTTATACCTATGCATAGAAAGAATGTTTGGACTAACAAATGGATGTGGGATCCTAGAAAGAACTTGTTGCAGGTTAACTCCTATGATCCTAGTGCACAGTATAAAGGGATTTGGGGATCATTTAGAAGAAAGAGAGGATTGATCCTCTGTTATAGTTGCAAAAGACCAGGACATCTTGCTAAGGAATGCCCTGGAAGAAGACCTAGTTGTCTTTGTTGTAAGGTTATGGACCATGAAGTATTGGATTGCCCCAGAATGATTGCTAATATTGAAAGAATGAATCTGAACAAAGAGGTAGATCCAGAAAAGGCAGAACCCCAACAAGAATCAGAGAAAGTATTGATACAAATGAAAGAGACCCTGAATGACCACCGACATGTCATATTATCAAATATTTTCAAAGAAAAAGAATGCATTGAAGAAAGAATAGGGGACTTTGACATTGACTGTGTTCTTGATGAAGAGACGCAAGTGAATATTATGCCAGAAAGAACCTGGGAAGCTATAGGAAGGCCTGCTATGATCCCTTCCCTAGGAGGAATAATTTTATTCATAGGTAAGCTAATAAACCTATGTGGAAGGCTTGCCCGAATACCTATGACTGTCAATGGAAATTCGACAAAGGAAGATTTTGATATTATCAAATGTATTGAAGACAACGCTTTGTTTACCATGTTACTAGGGAAACCTTGGATTGAAAGAGATCAAGCTAGACGAAAAAAATAAGAAGAAGCCTTGGAACAGAACAAACAAGAGTTAAAATATTTCATGACCAGAAAGATCGCTCAATTAATTAAAGAATAGGAGAATGGATCAAAGCTATTTGACCCTAGAGACTCCAATTTCGAAGCTACAAGACCTCTAGAACACCGTCAGAAGACTAAAGTACTTATTCTAGAGGCAGAAGAGATGTTAACCCTAAAATATTCTCAACAGCGCGTAGTAACTATATCTAAAGAAGATAAGAATCATAATGGAAAGAAGAATACCGAGATGAAGCTCACTGGAAATAAGGCTAGGAAGCTAAGTAAGAAAAGGAATAAGATTGAAAAATTACAGAAGGTTCCAGAGGGAGCCTCGCAGAAGGAAAATTTGCAGAATTCGAGCTTCGCTGAGATATCAGAACAATGACATAGGTCACTTCACCGTGGCGAAGCAATATTGTCGTTGGGGATGATATATCCATTCGACCGATGCTCCAAACGGATGGAAAAACATTTATGCCTCACCACCTAACTGTTGGACCGCGCCATAATGGACAAAACAAGAGTTAATGAAGTCCCATATTCGTTGCAAGCAATTTGTTGTTGAGTTTCCTATTTACCCCATCGCACCATGCACGAAGAACACTTTTGCCAAATCAAGAGTTTGAGCTCGCAACCTTGGTTAAGATTGTCTAGAGATCATTACGCCCTTACTTTCCATCTTATTGTCATGTATATATTACTTTGTGAACCTGATATTATTAACCCCGAGCGCGTATGTCCGAGGAGTTTAACGCACTTGAAGAATCTATGAAGGAAGTACTCGTTGATCTCAGGATCGAGAAAATCATGTCGAAAAGAAGGATGTCTACAGGTGTGCAAGCATCATCGACAGGAGGAGTCCAAGCCTCTCCATCGACTGCTCATGGAGCAGGAACTTCCAGAATCACGACAGAGATGAGAATGAAGCATAGAGACGATCTCACAAATGCTAAGTTGATTCCAAGAATCTTACCTGCGTATATACCTCCTCTGAGAAGCACAGTGAACAAAGATAGTGTGCCTAGAGATTTTGACTATGCCTTGGTCATTGTGTACCTCCCAAAAGGGATACGTGCAGTTCGCACAGACCAGGATAAGATAACAACGTTGAAGTTTAGTGACTTGAACCTTGGAGACCGTAAAGCTTATAGTATGCTCGCCCCGCATAAGTATCTGACCAAGATGAAAGGCAAAAATTCAAAGATTATCCCCCGACCTTGGACCCATAACCTCGCGTAGTCTACCCTGCTTAATGTTATGAAGATCCCACACTTCAGACGACATCAAGAAGTAAACGCATGTGTTAAGTTGTTGTTATCTTGTTACCATGGAGTATATTTATGGCTAAACCGATGTATCATAGTGGATCTGACCTTGATTCATTAGATCACCGGGTTGAGCATGCAGGGCCCCGACCCACAGGATTTTTACCCCAGCAAGACTGCAGATCGTGCTCTTGCGTAGAAGATAAAGGATATGCATGGCGATGTCGAGAAGAGAATGCAAGGCTACAAGGTAGCCTCTATCCAAAATGGTGCAGTGCGCCTAGCCTATCAACTAATTGTTGGGAAATTAGTTCGCAAGAACCGGCCCACCCAAGTGATCGGATTCGTAGTAGACCTCGCAGGAAAGTGCACGGAGGGTGTAAAGATGAATTGGGCATAGTACCTTGTAAACCAGCTAGAGCTTGATTGCAGGGAAGCATGGGACCAAGGGTATGAGTTCCATTTCAGCTAGCTCCTGATACTGATCACATTCATTGCATGGGAAATGCCAAAAGGTGCGACCTTCTTGGGCATCGAACCCTTTGAATAGTTGGTTGCAAAGTTCAGTACCCTATGGTACTTGAACGATATGAATAAACAATGGCATTTAAATGTCATGTTTCATTCATGCTATAATCAGTTTAAAGTAGATATCTAGTCTACACCGCACATCACTCCAAACACCCTCTACAGGTTTTGGCCCATGATGGAAGTTTAGCGCAGACAGTCACTTTCTCTACATCACAGCGTGCTTTGAAGAGCACAAGCAGCAGTTACAGTCCTATTATAAATTAACCGAAGAAGATCTAGAGGAGATCACAAAGGAATGGTTGGTGGATCTCCTTGTTCCAGCTGACCCTGTGGAGATATCTGATGTAGACAGTCCAGAAATTGTGCAGGATATACCTGGACCTAGCATGCGACAGAAGATCAACGAAGTGCAAGACCTAAGTAGTGCCTCGGTGAAGACTTCTTCCATCACACCAGAGCAAGAGGCTGATGGTGAAGAGTTAGAAGAAGTCGATCAGAAGCACAAAGACGAAGCAAATCTTTTGAGGAAGAGGAAGGGTTCACCTCGAAAACCTTCTTCCCGGAAGAAGTCCAAAGCTCCCGTGACTAAGCTGTAGACCACACTGACCCCAGACGACTTCAACTTCATTGTCGCAGCTCTGAATGATGTGGTGATGGAGATAGTAGAGAAGCAAGAGACTAAACAAGAGGATATGTACAATCGGATCGAGATAGATCTCCAAGGAGTGTAGTAGGCACTTCAGTCGAAGCATGCAATCTCCACTACACCCCTATCAGTCGGAACACCAGAAGTAGGAGATGAGACAACTCAACTCCACCTGATTATTGATACAGTCGAAGCTCGCCTTTGATGGGCTCAAGAAGAAACAGCGCAAGCCACTTAGGCTTTAACATAGGTACAGGGAGTTCTTATGGAGCAACGCAGCACGTCAGAATGAGAAAATATTGCTCTCCGAGCAAAATGGGATATAGAGAAAGCAGAACTACAACAAAGCAAGGAACAGTTGCTCGCAGAGAAAATCAAGATAAAGGAACTAGTCAACAAAGAACTTTTCTCTGTGACTGTCGTCGAAGTACAGACAGAAGAACGAGTTCCACAGCAGGTGGCACAATTGGAAGAAGTGATCCAGAAGCTTTAGCAATGAATCGCAGATCTAGAGCTTCACGTAGTACCTGAGACCGTGCAGGAGATCAGACACCAAAGACAAACAATTGCCCACAGTGCAGTTGACAGCCTGAAAGCTCTTGCCTTGGAGTGCAAGTAGTTGAGTAGCCACAACGTTTAGACATATGAGAACCTCACTGAGAAACTAGAGCTATATAAATTGGATTCGCAGCTCCAGGAGGTGAAGTATGAAGCTGAAAATTTGTAGAGGTAGTTGAAGGCCCTATCACTCGTAGAAAGAATGAAGAGATTTCATGAGCAGTACATGACCCAGCAGAAAATTCATACAATTCAGAGAAAATTGATCGACATCACTCAATGACTTCAATCGGTGCAAGATAAGGCATGTCAGTTGTTCACAGAGGTTGAAAGCCGAGGAGCAGAGCTAGAATAGGTTGTGAGTGCAGCATAACAATGCCTAGAGGGACCCGTCAATGACACACTCATCCAGGAGTTTGTCAAGAAAGAGGTCGTAGCACAACAGCAGGTCAAAGCAGCTCGAGCCAAGCTCAAGGTGTTCAAGGCTGAATTGCGTAGACCAGAGTGACTCGGGATGAGTCACAGGTGAATGTTGGGGGCATGTTAGCCCTTGACCAAGTTTTGGGAGATACTTGGTCATATTTAACCATTTTTGGGACTTCGACAACCTGTCGAAGATGGAGCGCCAGACGAAGCGGAGATTGCGGAATCTCGACCCACTTTTGGGTCCCTTTTGGGTTTTTGGGAATATGTAATGGGAAAGGGATGTCGGCCCGTGGGTTTACCCATGCATAGGCCCACTTTTGTAATGTATAAATAGATATCTAGGAATCTATCGGAATACATAGAGATGTATGTGGTGTAAGCTAAGTGATAATAGATTTTTTAAGTGCTCTGTGCATGACTGTAAGAGGCTTGCAAAGCTAAGTGCAAGTCATTGTAAGGAGTTGTGGAAGGCTTTGTGTTGTAGCATAAGGAAGAAGGATATAGAGAGTTGCGCAGATCTTATGTCCTATGCGAATAAGGTTTTTGGTGGCTCTATGATGTAATAGATTGAAGATGCTAATAAAAAAGAAGAGTTGGTGGACGTAGCCCCAGGGCGGGGGTGAACCACGTAAATTTGGGTGTTATGATTTGTGCTTCGACTTGATGTGTTTATCCCTTCTTTTGCTAAGTGCTTTGATATATTTAGATAGATCTACTTATGCTATGTGCTTCTTAGAGGCATGTGAATGTTAGATCTGACATGTATGAAGATGCTTAGTGTTGATCTACCAGATCTGATCTATTTTACTATTGCTAAGTGTTGAAATACCTTAGATCTAAGTGAATGGTGCAATGATTTGTGTTATTTGCGAAGTAGAGTAATGGTTGAATATTGATAATATATCGGTGCTAAGTGCTCTATAAATGATATAATCACATACATGTGTCCTAGCTAAGGTTGCAGACACCTGAGTCTTACAACCACCCCTGCCTGTACCTCGGGTGAGACTTCATCTGCTTCACAGGAGTTGTCGAAAGGGCTGGTAGTTAGGGTTTTGTTGGTGCACTCTTGTAGAATTGAACCCTGGGTCTGCCCCTGTGCCAACAGGGGACAACTCTTCTATCGAAGTCACCAACAAAGGAAGGATTCAACTCACCAACGGAAGCTTTGAGAATGTGTTGCATGTTCCCAAACTTTCTGGCAACCTTCTCTCCATGTATTATATGACGAATTCTGGCACTAGAAATAAATTCATATTCACACCAAATTCTGTGGACATCTATGACATGCAAACCAACTCTAGGGTTGCTACCGATGAGGTAAATCATCAATCTAGATTCTATACATTTTCTGAATTTATTGAACCAAATTATGCTTTATTTCTTACTCATGCTGATGAAAGTAGTAGGATATGGCATGAAAGGTTTGGACATTTGAATTTCAGATATATGAAACATCTTAGCAAGAAAATATTGGTTGATGGTCTACCAGACATCCATTTCTCCAAGGGAGTATGTGAGGGATGTGTTCTTGGAAAACACCCTCAAGAGAAATTTGACAAAGGAAAGTCTTAAAGAGCTTCTGCACCTTTAGATCTGATCCATACTGACCGCATGTGTCCTTTTCCACATCCATTGATCAACAAAGCGAGGTTTGTTCTCATTTTTGTTGATGATTTCTCAGGTTTTACATGGATTTACTTTCTCAAGAAAAAATATGAGGTCTTTCAACACCTCAAAGATTTCAAAGCCCTGGTTGAGACACAGTCCGGAAAGAAAATCAAATTCCTTTGAACTGATAATGGGGGAGAGTATGTCAATCATGAGATCCATAATATTTTCCATGAGGTAGGGATTCAGTTGCAGCACACAGTTCCCTATACTCTGCAACAAAATGGAGTTGTTGAGTGGAAAAACAGATCTCTACAGGAGATGGCATCTTTCATGTTGCATGCAAAGTCACTACCATAGAGACTATGGGACAAAGCACTTAATTGTGCAACATACATTTGAAACATATCTCCCCATATATATATCAAGGATAAGACCCCCTACAAGGCTTGGAGCAGCCTCAAACCGGAAGTGACCCACTTTCGCATTTTTTATTCATGTGCATGGGCCCAGATTCCCTCTGAAAGGAGGAAGGCACTTGATCCACAAAACACTGAGTGTATTTTTGTTGGATACCCCGACAATGTGAAGGGATGTAGACTTATTGATCTTTCCTCAGACTGGCTCATCATTGAGAAAAGTGTCCAATTCAAGGAAAGTGTCTCGCATGTACCTCATCAGTCGCTTGCAGACACCTTCATTCTTCCACCTATCCGAGATGATGAGCATGCACATGCCGACTCTTCTTTAGATGAGAGTTTTGATTCAGAGGAATCAGATGATTTAGATATAGAGTCAGTACATTCAGATGCAGATTTGGAGCATCCAGAAGCAGTTGCAGAGCCAAAGCAGAGGCCCAAGTGGGCACAGACTACTCTTTAGGATGCAGGGGATATTGTTGGTGATCCAGTCAATACTAGGAGAACTCAATCTAATTTCAAGGAGCCTCCTGTTGCAATCACTACTACTGAACCATTTCCCTCCAGGCATATTTTCTTATTTCAGTCTTCAGATCCACAATCTTATGGCGAGGTTGTTGGAAATCCCTTTTGGGAATTCGCCTTGTAGGAGGAGTACAACTCCCTCCTCAAGAACTAGACTTGGGATCTGGTTCTGCTCCCTTCTAGGAGGAAACTTTTCAGATGCATATGGGTCTACAGGACCAAGAGCACAGCGGATGGACAGATTAGTAGATACACATCCAGGCTTGTTTCCAAAGGCTTTCAACAGGTGCATGGAATTGACTATGATGAGACCTTCGCTCCAGTAGCGAAGATGGATTCCATATGATTGGCACTTGCCATTGTGGCAACCAAGGGATAGGAAGTCCATCAAATGGATGTGAAGAATGCATTTCTTCATGGTGATCTCTCTTAGGATATATATATGGAGCAGCCCCAGGGATTTATGCAGGACTCATATTTGGTCTGTCGACTGAAGAAGTCCCTTTATTTCCTCAAGCAGGCTATGAGGGCATGGTATTCCAAGATGGACTCCTACCTCTTGTCACAGAAATTTGTACATTGTAAATTAGACCCAAATGTCTATATGCTCAGAACAACTGATTCACTTCTACTCTTAGTTTTGTATGTTGATGATTCGTTGATCACCGGTTGCTCAAATTCAAATATTGATGCAGTCAAGAGGATTCTACATGATAGGTTTTTGATGAAGGACATGGGTCCAATACACTTCTTCCTTGGACTTGAGATCAGTCAGGATGCATCGGGCATCAAACTATCTCAGGCCAAGTATGCATGAGATCTCCTTGAGATATTTCACATGATAGACTGCAAATCTGCTCCGACTCCTTTCCTATCAGGATTCAAACTTGAGGATGGCAGGGAGACAACACTGGTTGAAAACACATTGTACAGACATCTAGTGGGGAGCTTGTTGTATCTCACACACTCCAGACCAGGCCTCTCCTATGTAGTTGGTGCAGTTTCCAGGTTCATGAAGGAGTCGCATGAGCTACATTGGATGGTTGCAAAGCATATCCTTTGATACATATAGGGCACCATCTGTTAGAATATAATGGATGTGCTCATTTTACCATTGACACTATCACTATTGTCACCTAACCATAGGCCAAAGCCACCCTCCGAACACCTTAACCTTGACAGAGAATCACTCTGGAAGCAAACCCTAGGCTAGATAGCCAAACAAAGGGTAGTGCACCTTTCCCCAAGGATAACGCACAAAAGAGAGCTGATCAGATAGTCCAAACCCTAGCCAAGAGATAGTCCAAGCCAAAACCGATCTACTAGCTGCAGCAGCTGCAATGGCAGCTCTCCTCCAAACCTGTGCACAAAACTGGGCACTGCAGTGCACACAAGTGTTGCTCTACAATTCTGAGACTGTCTGCCAGAATGAAGACTGGCCTCCTGTATTTATAGTAAATCTAGCTAACTGCCTAGGCCGACTTCTCATTCTGGGTATCTATATGTTCAGTATATATTATTTCTTCTGGTCGATTTCTTCTCTTGGAGGCTAATAACCTAATATAAATTATCTTCTTGAGCCGACAAGTCTTCTAGGGTTATTATCCAACTCATTAGGGTTTCTTCTTGATTCTGGAGTATTTTGTCCTCGTCATGTTTACACATGGAGTTAAATACCTCTCGCAGCTACCATAATATCAAAACTCCCTCCTAGCTACATAGGTAATGGTCTTGAGCACAAAACATACCATTCACCCAATAGCATCAACATAGTTGTATAGACTAGATCATGACTAGATCATCATCATCAATGTCATCAGTTGCATCATCTCTCGAAACCATACTCTATCTGAGTAATTAGACATGATGCTCACTCCATAGAGTGATACAAGATCCATTCTTCTAATCTAGAAGAGTAAATGTTCTGAACAATTTTTTGTCTGGGAAATCTCTGTTCATCATTCATCTGGCTGATAATTATTTTCAACATTGTTGATAGTTTTCAAGGCAATCAGAACAATATCATTCAATAGAACACAACTGTGTCTATCTATAGTAGTACACAACTACAATCTAGTGGTACACTACCACACTAAGTACCGCACAGATACTTGATCAAACAGTGGAACACATCCACCACAGAAGTATGCATCTACTGTCTAGAGATATACGGTCTTCATAACAATCATTTGATATCAACCTGCACAGAAACAATGTTATGATATAAATTGAATCATCTGGGCCATTCTTTCACTCACATATGTGAGATCTGAAAGAGTATATGCCTTTAGAGTAGAACATTAATGATGATCTATCTGGACCATTCTTCTCAAGCAAGGAAGAATGACTATCCTCATGTCTGAGCCTAGACCATTCCTCACATTGGGCCATTCCTCCGACACTAAACAAAGTGTAACCTGGAGAGAATGAATATGCCCTAAGGAATGTCTGTCCCTGATTTGAACCTGGACCATTCCCCACCCTAGGCCATTCCTCTGGCACTAAACAAAGTGAAACCTGGAGAGAATGAATACACCCTAAGGAATGACTATCCAGACCATTTCCCATGTTAACCACAAGAGGAAATGTAGCTCTGATCGATAAAGTATATCATTGTTGGAAAAATGGAACATATCCATGTGGCACTTCTTCTGTCATCATGAGATCTGATCTTCTGAGTAATCATATTGATACAATATCTTTGTTATAGAAAATCTTCACCACGCTTCTGTTGTGCACTGGAGGTTCTCTACCAAGTTATCTTCTTCCATATGCATACAAGGGTCTCTTTCTGGTATGTCTCAAAGTCTTGAGGTTTCTCTTCATACGCTCTTTGTTCAATTTCTCTGGAGAACAATTTTTTCATTCATCTAATGTAGAACTCCAACCCATGGATATTGCGGATGATATAAAGACTCATGTAATGGTATGTCTGGTTTACTGGAACAAGTAATTTTCATAGTCTTCTCCCTCCATCTGGGAGAACCTCTAGTTCTGGATCTTG
>ML780085.1:118672-139079 GCA_009831015.1 Picea engelmannii | reverse complement strand
GGTGTGTTTAGTTGGCAGGAGACACCCAAAAATCTATCCATGTTAAGAGTTGGTGCGGGCTAGGCCAGGTGCGATCCTCAGGTGATTTTGAAAGCTTAGATGCCCCTAGGTTGTGGTTTATTAGCCAATGGTTAAAATATTGGCCCCGCAAGTGACAGGCATTTCTAACAAACAAAAAAATATTGTATACTATTCTTTGATGGATCTAAATCTCAAGAAGTTGTAGGTGTCAAGTGTGTATTTATAGACCCGAATGGTAGATGTAATTTTTTAATCTTGTAAACTAGAATTTTCTTGTACAAATAACATTGTCGAATATAAAGCTTTGGTTCAAGGCCTAAAAAGGGATGTTGATTTGAGTATAAAAGAGATCAATTTTTTTAGGGACTCTGAAATCATAGTTAGGAAAATCAATAATTTCATACATTGCAACTCACCACACCTTAGGAATTATCAACAAGAAGTCCACAGGCTGATTGATAACTTTTTTTCATTTAACATCACTTCTTTCCCACGATCCTAAAAACATGTTATTTTATTCACTAGCTACAATAGCCTCTAGGATATCCCCATTATAATACTATGAAGCCACTAGATTAACCGTTGAATTGTTGTATAAATCCTATGTCCCTCATAATGTCATCGATTGGAGGGTGTTTGAAGGGGATCAACATATATAAGAATTCCTTACTAATAAAGAAAACTTCAAATACCTTATCATTGATGATGATGAATTTCAAGCTACCTTAATAGACCAAGAGTTTGAGATTTCAAAGGTTGAAGGAGATGAAACAATAGTGGGACCTAAATTACACACCATGCCCAAAGTGGTGATCAACCTTCAAAATCTATTTGACTTGTGGGATAAGTTCATAGGTCCAATAAATTTCAAAATCGACATCTCTAGTTTAGGCTATGAACTAATAAACTTCGGTACCATTGAGAACCCCGGGAACATCAATCTTTGTAAATCATTATTTGTAGATGAAAAAAGGGCATATCTCAATCTATTCAAAGAACACCAATATGTCTTTACATCGTCGCATCAAGATCTTAAAACTTATGAAACAAGGATAATACAACACGCAATACCCCTAAAGAATGATGTCAAACCTTTCCAACATAAATTATGAAAGTGTCACCCTTTGCTCGAACCTTTAATTCAGAAGGAACTCAAAAAACTCTTAGATGCCAAAATTATCTTCTAGGTAAGGCATTATCCATGGGTGGAAAACAGAGTGCCTATAAGGAAAAAGACAGGTGAGATTTGTCTTTACATGGATTTCTAGAATTTGAAAAAAGCCTCTAAAGAAGATAATTGTCTCATCCCTCCAATGGAGCAACTCCTTCAAACAGTTTCCAAATATGAGATGTTCTCACTTCTGGATAATTTCCCAGGTTATAATCGAGTTCTAGTGTTAGAGGAGGACTAACTTAAACCACTTTCTACATTAAGTGGGGTGCCTTTACATATAAACGTGTGTCTTTCGGCTTAATTAATGTAGGTGCCACTTTTCAACGACCTATGGATGTTTCTTTTAGGGGTTTAATAAATAAAAGTATGGTGGTTTATCTAGATGATGTGACTGTATATTCAAAAAATAGAGCAGACCATATTTTGCATCTCATAAGAATCTTAGAAAGATGTAGAAAGTATGGAATTTCCCTTAACCCGAAAAAGACATTTTTTCAGTGTAACACAAGGGAAGATTTTGCGTCACATTATATTAAAGAATGGGGTAACTATTGACCCAAAACGAGTAAACTTGATCTCCCAGTTGTCTTTCCCTCACAATAATAAAACCATACAATCTTTCTTTCGGATGATCAACTTCTCTAGGAAATTAATACCATATTTCGTTGAAACAATCAAGCTCTTGCAAAAAATTATTTTCAAAGACGTTGACTTCAAGTGGAATAGAAATGAGAAGGAGGCCTTTGATAAAATTAAAATTTTCATTTCTCAAGCCCTTATTTTACGCAGTCCTTATTTCAATAAAGATTTATTCCTTTCTCCTTTTTTGGTCTGATCATTCCCTAGCAACCATTCTTACTCAAAAGGATGATGATAATAATGAAGCTCTTATTTCCTTCATGAGTAACAACTTACAAGGAGAAAAACTGAACTACCCCGCCATTGATAACTAGGCCTATGTTGTGTAAAGGATAATAAACACTTCATATCATATATTCTTAAAAATCATACTAAATTCATATCGCCTCATGCTGATGTAAGATCATTTTTTATTCAGTGAGAGATGGGAGAGTAGAGGGGAAATTGGATAATTATTATGAAAAAAATTGACCTCGAAATCAAACCTGCCAATATAGTCAGAGGTAAAGGAATTTGTAAGCTAGCTACCGAGTCTCAAGACTCCACAGATCTAGGTGAGTTGGATGGGAAAATGATTTTTTTGTTTGTTCTCATGAAATTTTTTTGTCTCAACAGTTGGTGATTCTTCATAGTCTGACCTTTCTTATTTCTTATATCATAGTACGTGCCCTAGTCATATGAAATCCAAGGAAAAGAGGGAACTACGTTTGAAATCTGTGCACGATAAACTTGGTCTTATTTTGAAAAAACTATAATGGAGTATTGTTGAGTTGCTTAGGGAGAGGTGATGTAGATAAGGTATTGAAAGATCTTCATGATTGCCCTACTAGTGGTCATTTTGCAAGAGATAACACAACCCATAAAATTATGAGGGTGGGTTACTATTTTCCAAATTTAATTAGGGATTCCCATGCATATGTTAGAAAATGTAAAACTTTTCAATTAAGTGCATGAAAGGAGAAAAAGACATCCATTCCATTGCAGTCAATGACCATTTCTAGACCTTTTGAACAATGGGGAATACATGTTATAAATTAACCTGCACTCATCAAAACAACATAGATACATTTCGACTGCAACAGATTATTTTACCTAATGGTGTGAATCCATTCCCCTCACCCAAGTAAATAAAAGAGTAATCATCCAGTTCATGGAACAACAGTTGATTACTAGGTTTCATGTACCATCTGTGATTGTACTTGATAATGCTACCTATTTATCCTCTACTCCGTTAACTGAATTTAAACATGATAAAGGGATTATCTTATGGTATTCCACCAATTACTATCCATAGGGAAATGAAGTAGTTGAGTCTATTAATAAAAATTTGATTTGTATCCTCAAAAAAATTGTTGTTGAGAACCATGGAAATTGGAATAATGCTTTGTGTAACGCACTTTGGGCTGACAGGGTAACCCCTAAGGAAGCTTTGGGATCTTGTCCATATTTCCATACATTTATCTTCCAACCCTACAATTATCCCAAGACTCTGGAGGTCAACCTCTCTCCATTATGCAGTCAAGAGATATTTGTATGTGTGTGTGTGTGTGTGTGTGTGATTTGGGGAAAGCATGCCATGTTATCTGTGTTTGGAAGTGTCTGAAAGGAAAAACTATGGAAAGAAGGGAAGTATGGCCCATGCATTGGGGAGAAACTAATGAACACCCTACTCCTTTTAGGAGGGATAAGCCTCAAAATCCTAAGTACTTGTTTCACCTCCTTCACTAACAGATATCATCCTCGTAGACTCAATTTTTGTTCCATGAGATTTCTTCATTGCAAGAATTTCCATTATTGGGTACACATGGTTTTATAAAAAAAAGAAGAGAAAAGGAAGTGATGAAGAAGGCAAAGAAATCAAATGGAAATTATTGTGTCAAGTATGGAATGTAGATATCGATGTCATGGCTATGGATGCTCATTGGAAATGGAGCAAGGTCTATGATATCAGAGTGACTATGTGGGGATATGGATGCTTACAGGCATCGAAGAAACACCAAAATGTTAATAAAGTTACTTAGAGACTACAAATAAATGTCATCCTATTAAGGGAAACCCCAAATTTGGTTTCTTTTTCAAAGCTTGGATCATTGGTTAATGGTACAGAGGCTAGAAAATTAGAAAAATCCCCATGACAAGGTAGCCCAATATTCCCTAAACCATATATATATTGATATGTAAATGATTTTGAGTTCATTTTTATATTCTAATCTATTCATCTGAAATTAATATGATTATTCTCCTAAGGTATAATCATAGATTATGGTTTCTCCTAGTGAATTTACATTTGTTGAGTACAAACCACACCCTTTAAAAAAAAAAAAAAAATAGGGTACCACTTTATTTTAACCATTCTACATCTCCTTGTTTTTTTTTCCACGAGCTCCACATTTGTTTTCTTTAATTTTATACATTTTATTTATTTTTTCTTCATATTTAAAATCTCAAGAAAACTCAAAAAATCTGTTGTTTTGCTTAAGAGAAGAAAAGAAAAAGAAAAAATGGAAAAAATGGACAAATTCACAAAGTTGATCCAAAGTGTTGATGAACCCATTGTGGTTCATATTGAAAGAATGGGATAGAAATTTACTTGGATCCTTGATGCCAATGCAATCCTTATGAGAAAGAATCGATGAACCATCAAGCATCAAGGAAATCGAGTGAGTGTCAGAATGAAAATGTTAAGGATTATGTCAATCATCAATAAGCCATTGGGCATGAAAATGTTAAGGATTATGTTATGAGTATGAAAGTAAAAAGTTTAATATTTTCCATCGAAATTTTTGAACCATATAAAGAGTAAAACCCTACCAAGTGTCAATGGAACATATTGGTCGTCTAATCATCAATCAAGAATGAATCTTAATTTTCGATCCTTCCACATGAATTTTCTCCACCTCGGCTACCATACAGGTCTACATCATCGAATGTATAGGTCCACATCATCGACCATACTTAACCCTTGATATCGTGTACTTGTGCAACATCACCTTCCATGTCACTATCGGTATGGTCAATTCTTTGAAGATTTTACAAAAATAAAATAAGCACCAATAACTCGTCAATGATTCAAGACTTTCTCCTGATGTTGATAATCGATGATCGAGGTTTCTTTGTATCCTTGTAAGTCACGGACCTTAGGTCTCTGACCCGAATCTGATGAAATTTTGAGTTAATTTTTCATCCAAACACTTACGAGCTAGCAAAGCACGTCAATCCATTATCAAGAATATTCCTGGAGTATACTTTCAGTGGTTCGCATGAAAATTCCAAAGAAAAAAACATGATAACTCATACCTTTTTTCTTGATGTTAATGAATATGACAAAGTGTGCCAAAGATAAATTTTCAAAATCATTGAAGCGGTCACCCTTATGCATTGAACCAATCATTAATGGTATACGGGGTGTGCAAGATCGCATTTAACACAACAATATTTGCAAAATCTAATCATCGTGATCAATATTTGATTTATTTTTACCATCAAATCTATTTCTCATATAATAGAAACACATTCAAGTGGTGAACTCATTCAATTTGCTCAGGGATAAGTGTCATCCCCTCTGCGACTTGGAAGTGTTGTGTGAGCAAGTTATCCTCCATAATAAGAAAAGCTCAGTTTCCTATCTTATTTATGGTAAGTATCACCAGTCATGGTGGTTATGGTGTCAAACATTCATTGTTTCTTGTAAAATTAATAGTTTCTCCCTTCTCCTTGGTCTAATTGATTCTTGGGTAATGAATACCAATTCATGTTTCTAAATTTTGATGGTTGCAGGTAAAATGCCTTTGAAGAAGGCTTTGGTTCAGAAATCTCCAAAAAGACCAATAACAAGGGGCAAAGAACCAGAAGAGGCATCTAGCTCAGTGCTAACATAGGGAAGGGAACCACATGCTACAAAGGGAGAAGAATCATCCGTTAGGTTACCCCTAAGGAAATTATCTACATAGGTACCTTTATACAGAGACACGGAACCTAGCACTAGAAACTCTGGCACATAGGTCAATATTTTAGGATGGAACGACCTTTTTATTAAATTAAAGGATCATAATTACGTGGAAGCAATGCCACACAGTGAACTTGATTCCAAAGTGGTACATGACCAGGTCTTTCAAAACATTAGGCGCTCTAGGTTACACTCAACCACAACAAGGGCACCATTGTTCCATTGTATTGATGCAGTGGAGGGGATCATAAAACACATAGACTATAGAAATTGTGTGATTAATAATGAAAAGGGAGAGTGCATCAAAGTATTCCTCCCATATTATGTCACCATATATTACAAATTCCACGAGCCCAAGGAATCGCTTAACAAATATTTTATGGTTTCATTTTATCAAAAATACAATTGAAGTTGAATTTTGGCCAATTTGTGGAAAGAAGATCATAAATTATTTAATAGTTCAGGAGGACGATACCCTACCACAAGTCTATGGGTTCTATATATGTACCTCATGATCTTACTATGAAATTTGTATGGGGAAAAGGATTTCTTAGTTTATAGAAGCATGGATTCTATTAGCTTACATAATATCCATGCATGGGAAGAGGTTCAACGAGTGAGTCATAATGTCCAAATAACTCAGCACCAGAATCAAGCAGGCCCAAAGCCCCAAGATGCATGTGGTATTTTGAGGAGAAGCACATATATCTTTGAATCTATGGAGGAACTTTTCCACCCCACCTCTTGCCAACCTATGTCTCAGACATGTTGGTAATCAATGAAATTTGTTATCAATCCATTATGAAAGGTTTCAACACCACATTGGTGAAGGATAAAAATAAAATATCCATACCATACAAGGATACCAAACATACCAAGCAAGAAGGAAAAATACATCTAGAATATAGATTCAGAACTGGAAGTTTAAGAAGGAATGATTCGAAAGGTTTAGTGCTCAAACATGTTGAATATGTATAAATTAGTTGTCCCTATGCACATGAAAAGTGGTAGGAATAAATTTTCTCATAGAATGCACTAGATTGACAAGAGGTTGAGAGAAGGAAAGCCAATCAAAATGTAATTCTTTTTGGATCCCTGTCACTCGAGGAGGGAATTAAGATAATAAGTTAGTTACAAGGAAAATATCTTTATGGCCAGGGTAAACCACAACAGACAAGTATGACTGTAGAAATCAACTCTTTCCTATAAACATGCTATATAAACCAATGTGCAAGCGAGATAAGAAAAGGACCTACCTCGTCCAGATGTTTGATGATGTCCATCGTTGAGCACTTTGACCCAAAGCTTTATACTTGCCACAAGTTCTCAACAAACAAGCGAAGCAAGCATATAGTGATAATATAAAAGGTTAGCACATTAGATAGCATAATAGATAGAAGGGAGACAATGAGGTTCTCCATCAATAAGGGAAGAGATTGGGGGCTGAACATTGTGTTCAGACTTAAAGGACAAAGGGATGCAAACTCAATATGAAGTAAATAATTTCTCCATAGTAACTTCGCTCTCAAAGTTGAATTCTCTCTCCCTTTCCATAGCTCGGAATTGGCTTCTTTATAGCCTTCAAAATGCAACTGAAGGGCTGATTCAGAATGTTTCCAATATATGGAAGGCCAAGGATCATAGATATCCTATCGTGACATGGAAATCCGACATTTAATTTTGATTTTCTAGCACAAATACTGATGTACGTGGGTTGTAGTGGAGAAGCCTGCATATACACTTGTTGTATAGGGTGCAAGATGTGTACAAGTGGAAAAACTTTATATTTTGTCTCTGGATTTATCAATCAAGGAAAGTGAGTCTGCATAGGGAAATGGAGTAAGGCCCTCTCTACAAGATTGCATAAGGGGAGGCAAATCTTTCTCTAACAAAGTCAAGGAGATGGTTCAAGCAAGGAAGAAGAAGAAGCAAGGCTAAATGAAGAAAATGAGCATAAGGCTATTCAAGAGGAACGAGATAAGATTTTTCAAGAACAAGAAATCCAAAGGAAGATTGAAGAAGAAGGAAGAAGATGTTACTCAAGAATTACTAGCCAACCTAAGGAGAGAGGAAGAAGCAGGACAAAGGAAGGAGTATTTGTTGGAGTAGAGGAGGAAAGAAAATGAAGAAAAATCTAGGTAGGATCTAGAGGAACAAAAAAGAGCAGTAGAAGAACTGGTAGAGAAACAAAGGAAACATCAGATTGAGTAGGGACATAGGGAAGAACTTGAGAAATTATAAATGGAAAATGAGGAAAAAAGGAATTTGGAACAAGAAAAGACTCGGATAACTCCTAAAACTACTAATGTGATTGATCTAACAAAGGATAAAGAAGAAGTGGTGAAGACATGCTTCCCCATAATTGATGAAATATTACCTACCACTGAAAATTTCCTACTAAATATCTACATGAAGATAATGATACACAAGAGAATAAATGGGATACCATGATGGATACTCTGACCAAGGAGGAGGTACCACATGATCTGTTGAAGGTCAGGATGAGGATCGTACTGACATGCCCACTGAAAGGGTCATTGATCCTAAAGACTCCAAAGAAACTCCAAAGCCTTAGGATACCCAAATTAGTTGGGAAAGGTCAGGATACTCAAAGACATTGAATATACAACATTGAAGCATCAATAAAAAGCAAAGAAGTCCTCTACATAGAAATAAGTCTTGCAACAAACTCAATCAGTTGGGAAAACTCAAGAAACCCAAACAACTGAAAAAAATAAAGAAACCCAAACAACTTAAAAAACTCAAGAAACCTAATCAATTGGAAAAACTTAGGAAACCGTGATGGTACAATTCCACACTCCAAGCAGTTTCAGGAATATAGTGTCTTAGGGAGATCATCACATACCTGACTAGTCGATGAAGTTGTCGATTTGGAATATCTTGCATATGATTGGAAGAGGAAGCGAATCGTCAGAATAACACAGACGAAAACAAATCTCATTGTGGATGGTGGCATGATCTTACTATGAAAGTTGTACAGGGAAAATGATTGCTCTTAGTTTATAGAAGCATGGATTCTATTAGCTTACAGAATAGCCATGCAGGGGAAGAGGTTCAAATAGTGAGCCATAATGTCCAAATAACTCAGCACCAAAATCAAGCAGGCCCATAACCCCAAGAAGGATGTGGTATTTTGAGGAGAAGCACATATATCTTTGAATCTATGAAGCAACTTGTCCACCCTACCTCTTGCCAGCCTATGTCTCGAACGTGTTGGTAATCAATGAAATTTGTTATCAATCCATTATGAAAGGTTTCAACACCACATTGGTGAAGGATAAAAATAAAATATTCATACCATGCAACTTTCATATTGGGTACTATTATGTCAAGGATACCAAACATGCCAAGAAATAAGGAAAAATACATGTAGAATATAGATTCAGAACTGGCAGTTTAAGGAGGAATGATTTGAAAGGTTTAGTGCTCAAACATGTTGAACATGTATAAATTAGTTGTCCCTATGCACATGAAAAGTGGTAGGAATAACTTTTCACATAGAATGCACTATATTGACAAGAGGTTGAGAGAAGGAAAGCCAATCCAAATATAATTCTTTTTGGCTCCCTGTCACTACAGGAGCGAATTAAGATAATAAGTCAAGGAGATGGTTCAAGCAAGGAAGCATAAGAAGCAAGGCTAAATAAAGAAAATGAGCATAAATTTATTCAAGAGGAATGAGATAAGATTTTGCAAGAACAAGAAATCCAGAGGAATATTGAAGAAGAACTAAAGAGGAAGTAGGAAGAAGATGTTACTCAGGAATTACTAACCAACCAAAGGAGAGAGCCACAAGCAGATCAAAGGAACGAGTATTTTTTAGAGTAGAGGAGGAAAGAAAATGAAGAAAAATATAGGCAGGATCTAGAGTAACAAAAAAGAGCAGTAGAAGAACTCGTAGAGAAAAAAAGTAAAGATCAGAATGAGTAGGGACATAGGGTTCAACTTGAGAAAGTAGAAAGGGAAAATGAGGAAAAGAAGAATTTAGAACAAGAAAAGACTTGGATAACTCCTAAAACTACTAATGTGATTGATCTAACAAAGGATAAAGAAGAAGCGACGAATACATGCTTCCCCATAATTGATGAAATATCACATGCCACTTAAAATCCTACTCAATATCTACATGAAGATAACGATACACAAGAGAATAAATGGGATACCATGATGAATACTCTGACCAAGGAGGAGGCACCACATGATCGGTTGAAAGTCATGATGAGGATCGTACTAACATGCCCACTGAAAGGGTCATTGATCCTAAAGACTCCAAAGAAACTCCAAAGCCTTTGGATACCCAAATTAATTGGGAAAGGTCGGGATACTCAAGACACTAAAGATACAATATTGAAGAATCGGGAAAAAGAGGAGAAGTCCTCTACATAGAAATAAGTCTTGCAACAAACTCAATCAATTGGGAAAACTCAAGAAACCCAAACAACTGAAAAAACTCAAGAAACCCAAACAATCGAAAAAAATCAAGAAACCTAATCAATTGGGAAAACTTAGGAAACCATGATGGAACAATTCCATACTCCAAGAATTTTCAGGAATATAGTGTCTTGGGGAGATCATCCCATACCCGAATAGTCGATGAAGTTGTCGATTTGGAATATCTTGCATATGATCGAAAGAGGAAGCCAATCGTCAGAAAAACACAGAGGAAAAGAAAGCTCATTGTGGATGGTGTCATGATCTTACTATGAAAATTGTACGGGGAAAAATATTGTTCTTAGTTTATAGAAGCATGGATTCTATTAGCTTACAGAATAGCCATGCAGGGGAAGAGGTTCAACTAGTGAGCCATAATGTCCAAATAACTCAGCACCAAAATCAAGCAGGCCCAAAATCCCAAGACGGATGTGGTATTTTGAGGAGAAGCACATATATATTTGAATCTATGGAGCAACTTGTCCACCCCGCCTCTTGCCAGCCTATGTCTCGAACGTGTTGGTAATCAATGAAATTTGTTATTAATCCATTATGAAAGGTTTCAACACCACATTGGTGAAGGATAAAAATAAAATATTCATACCATACAACTTTCATATTGGGTACTATTATGTCAAGGATACCAAACATGCCAAGCAAGAAGGAAAAATACATCTAGAATATAGATTCAGAAGTGGCAGTTTAAGCAGGAATGATTCGAAAGGTTTAGTGCTCAAACATGTTGAACATGTATAAATTAGCTGTCCATATGCACATGAAAAGTGATAGGAATAAATTTTCACATAGAATGCACTAGATTGACAAGAGGTTGAGAGAAGGAAAGCCAATCCAAATGTAATTCTTTTTGGCTCCCTATCACTAGAGGATTGAATTAAGATATTAAGTCAAGGAGATGGTTCAAGCAAGGAAGTAGAAGAAGAAAGGCTAAATGAAGAAAATGAGCATAAGTTTATTCAAGAGGAACGAGATAAGATTTCACAAGAATAAGAAATCCAAAGGATAAAGAAGAAGTGGTGAAGACATGCTTCCCCATAATTGATGAAATATTACCTTCCACTGAAAATCCTACTCAAGATCTACATGAAGATAATGATACACAAGAGAATAAATGGGATACCATGAAGGATAATCTGACCAAGGAGGAGGTACCACATGATCGGTTGAAGGTCATGATGAGGATTGTACTGACATGCCCACTGAAAGGGTCATTGATCCTAAAGACTCCAAAGAAACTCCAAAGCCTTAGGATACCCAAATTAGTTGGGAAAGGTCAGGATACTCAAGACACTAAAGATACAACATTGAAGCATCAAGAAAAATCGAAGAAGTTGTCTACATAGAAATAAGTCTTGCAACAAACTCAGTCAGTTGGGAAAAATCAAGAAACCCAGAAAACTGAAGAAACTCAAGAAACCCAAACAACAGAAAAAACTCAAGAAACCTAATCAATTGGGAAAACTTAGGAAACCACAATGGAACAATTTCATACTCCAAGCAGTTTTATGAATATAGTGTCTTGGGGAGATCATCCCATACCTGACTAATTGATGAACTTGTCAATTTGGAATCTCTTGCATATGATAGGAAGAGGAAGCCAAACGTCAGAAGAACACAGAGGAAAACAAATCTCATTATGGAAGGTGGCATACTCTTTACCTATGAATAAGTCATACTTGATGTAAAAAGAGCTCAGATGAGTGATTTGGTCTATTCAGGAATTTCCATTTCACACGCCTTTTTAGACAAGGATATGGAAGAATAAAAGGAGATATAATTGTTAAAAAATAATTCCCCTGTGGATAGGTGAATCTTCCCTTGGAGTATAGACCCCTCTACCAAAACAAAAAACTACCTTTGGACACTATCATTCCTATAGATTAATTATGTCCATCGAAAAAGAGAGAAGGAGGGATAGTATGATGTACCTCACTTTTGAATTTTTTCCAAACTGCTCCAATCCGTGAGTTCCACTCAATACCTACAATGGATGACAAGAGACAAACAACTATCTCTTGTTCTAATGGATTAGAAAAAATCAATCTATCTATGAAAGATTAAAACAAGCATAGACAAGTACATGTGAACACATACTAGAAGAAAATAGGCCAAGTATATTAATGAGAAATTTAAAGAGACGCTTACAATATTCAGATGATATTGCAGTAGCCTCCCTAAGTCCTCCTCGTCTAACCCTTTTCTTGAAAGATCCACAATCAGAATAACAATGCTTTGCTTATTATTTTCTTCCTTTTCATTCACCACGAGAATGCCTCCATTTATAGGCTTTGAGAGGCTCAACCAATTTGGTTATATTTTGGATTAGTTGAGGATATGACTCCATCAGTTGTGACATCTCCCTTAGATGCACCCTAAGGGTTAGATTCAATCCAAACCAACTCAATCCATCCATAGTTGTCTTTAGATAAAAGGGGGATTTCTTCCCAGATTTTCTCAACCAATTCGGTGCTCCCTTACAACGGGAAACATAGCACTACAACGCTTCCTGCTAGATAGACAAAGAGTGCTAGCGCTCCCTATATATGAGCAGAGGAGTGTTGATCTTCCAAAATTTTCCAAGATGACCAATTCTCATAGAAAAACACTTTGTTTTGACTGTCAAATGATGGGGCTTCTTCTTCTAACATGTTTTAGGGGTTGTATCAAGTGTTTTCATGGTGTCGTTCGCAATTTGACACTTACATGATGAGAATGTGACACTTACGACACTTGCAACAAAAGTGTGACACTTATGACACTTACGACAGTGAGAATGTGACATTATCAAAGTGAGGAATTTTGATGTGTAACAGATTGCCCCCCAAAGTGCGAAGTCAGAAAATGAAAGATGATGGCCGAAACACTTTATAGATTCTTCGAAGCAAGGGTATGGATTTGGGGAACTTGGTAAAATCCGTAGACAACCATCAAACAAATGTTAATACGTGTTCCATTCCTAAGGAGGGAATACCTATGCTCAGGCTATAAATGACTCAAAGTATGGCCGCCAATAAATACACTACGGATCCATGATTATATTGACTAAGGGTATGGCCACTAGAGATACTTTGTGGATCCATACTTCTATGACATGAACTGATCATAGCCACATAAAATACACAGTGGATCTATGATATGATAAAACATAGCCACAGACCAATACAACATAGATCTATGTGAAAACATAAGTATTATCATGTTCAAATGACTTCCTTCGCAGCCTCAGAAAAGCAGATATCAGAATGAATGCTCAACCCAGGGTCTTCGTCCCAATCCCAATGTGGTACGAATATAACCATAAGAATAGATGTTTCAATGTAGAACATGGTAGAAAACACTTTATTACCGGTCATTGGGGTAAACCGTTAACAAGTGTAAGGGAAATCACCAATTATGTCAATGACTCCCAAGGTACCCTAGTACATTCTAGCGAATGTGAATGAATGAGTTGAGGTCGAACATTCGTGGAATCATCCGATCAAAGGCCAATGATGTTTTTCATGTTTAGAGAGTTTGAAAAGAACTTAAAGACGACTCTAGGGTTGTCCTTTTTTGTAATTTTAGTCTCTGAGGTCCGAAAAAGAGATAAACTGTTACTCGAAAGACGCCCCTTCGAAACGAGTGTGAAAGGAAGAAAGATCACTCGACAATCTTTTCATGTTTAGAGAGTCTGAAAAGAGTTTAACGGAGACTCCAGGGGGTTCCTTTTTCGTATAACCTTTACGAGTCCAAAAAAGTGATAAAAGTATACTCGGTTCCATTCTCATGTATTTGTGAGCGCAAGAAAGAACAAAGACTAAGCTCATTGACGTCACAAGGTTATCGAAAGACTCTGCTCAAATTTCTGTAAAATCAAGTTGTTTTGGGCACAATACATTAGTAATTCTTTGAAAAGATGATAAGAAACCCAAAAATAGACTTTATAATAAGGAGAAATGACCAAACTGAACCTATCAAATATCAAACTAAGTCAAAAATTCATTTTTACCTTTGTTTTTTACTATTCTCCTATGGTCTTTGGATTTTACCTATTTTGGAGTGTTTTTAGAGCATTGGTTGTGGGAGTTGGGGGTGACCGTTTTCATAATGGTACGGACCAGGTTGGTTGTTTTCTTCTTCTCATTCTTTTTCATCCCTTTTTATTGCATTTCAACCTTTAGTTTACGTGTTCCAGGCTCATTGGGAATCCCTAGAGCGCCGAACTGGATCGACGCTCCCTTAAGGCATCGAGGGGAGCACTGATCATGATTTCAACACCTTGGTGTGTGTGTTGAGAGCACGCTAGCTCTTCGTTAGCTTCTTTGAGGGAGTGTTAGGCGCAAAACTCAATTTTATTTTTTTTTTAGGCTAAAAAGAGGCAATTTCTTTCATTGAGGGTTTAGCTAATGATGATTAATTGATGTTTTCGCAGGTTTCATCCATATATAGCCATGATTGAATGGAAAGAACACAAGCATGAGTTCGATTACATCCCTTCTCTTCAATACCCTCAAGCGAGGGCGACCTTATGTAATTGTGGCCTGCTCAAGTATTTTGAACTTCAGAACATGAAAAAAGAAGTGTTATTGATTGAATACTTGATCGGTCTATGGGAACATGGTGATAAAGCATTCTAAATAGGGTTGCATATGCTTGATATTGAGATGGACGATGTATATTTTTTGACGAGGCTCTCGAGGAGAGGGGAACCCATACTTTTGTTCAAACATCGGGCTACTCCGCAACCGACCAAGGCATATTTTTTCGAATACTGCATACCAGGGTCATGGTTGGTAGGTTGAAGGATCGTGATAAAAGATGTGAGAGATATATCACTTCAATCCATCATATTCGCTATCACCAAGTTGGTGGGGAGCATCAGTGCCCATCTCACTTCAAAGTCCCAAATTTGTTACCTCGTTCAGTGTTTGGAACCAAGGTTGTTCAACTAGAGTGCAGGGCTCCTAAGGAATGTTAAAGAGTAGATAACCAAATGCAAAACTGGCAGGCAAAAACAACTCGGATATCATTCTTTCTTGGTTTCGTTTTTCCTAGAGAAGATTCTCGAGATGCAGCCATAGGTTGCAATGATAGCATGCCCTGTAATCGAACCTCACATGGAGAGGTGGACCAATCTTTCCCCCAGGTTGGGGAATGAGCCCTAGGCTTTCAAATTCACTGTCGACTTTGCATGGTGGAGGAGGCATTTAATGGTGATTGAGGACTTCCTCTATGCTGGGGTAGATTTCAAAGGTAGTGTGGACTTGGTACTTCCCTAGGGTATACAGTGGGACACATTAGGTATGAAAAATCATAACCTTGCAAAATATATTTTGTTTTGTTTTTTATATGTTTTTGGTTGTACAATGAGGGATCTAAACTATTTTGTTTTCATCATGCAAACAGAGGTGTGTCACATATAGCGGAGATGCCAGTATTGGAGCATCGCGGAGATGCACAGGCACCAACTGAGCATGACATAGTAGTGGGGGGACTCCGAAAGGTGGATACGAACCTCTAGGGCTTGACCATGGGTGTCCCACCCCTAAGGAGGCGAGATGTGCCTATGCAACTTCAGTGACATACAATTGGGGTCTCTGAGGGCCTTAATCATTTGCTACGATGGGTGACACGAGAGGTAGTGTGCTATGCAGATCACAACATGATACATGAGGATGATTAGAGTCCTCAGTCATTTTTGTAGTCTTTATGATGATAATATGGGCATGAAGGCCCATGTTTTTCCTCGTCATGTACTTTTGTATGATGTATTTCAAAAAACTTTTGCTATCAATCATATATATATATATATATATATATATATATATATATATATATATATATATATATATATATATATATACGACTTTTGTGATGGCTACCTATGTCATACTTTTTGTTTTATGTGATGTATTTATACATGTGATTTATGTTTCAAATGTTTATCTATGTGCAATATACCAATCCAACACGTAATTCGCTAACGAATCTGCGATTGTGTTGAGTTCTCTCGATATGTGTCTGTACTCAAGAAATTCAAAATCTCTTTCGAGACAACGAACCCTCAGATGGAGACATAGTAAAGTCGAGTTGTGAATGATGTACTTATGATTTAGTTAATGGACCACGAGTTGAGAATCGAGGTTGATATTCAATTGAGATATACCTAGAGAGGAGGCTTCAGTTAAGAGTCTGATGATGGCATGATACTCTGCGACGTTATTGGTTGCATATCCGAGGCAAATTCCTCCCGAACTCACTAACTCGCCAAAGTGGTAGATGACCCAAGCTACATAAGCGATGTTTTGGATAGGTCGACTAGCGTCATCTGCAAACTTGAAATAGATGGGAAAGGATGATGTCATCTACGCATTCAATCACAAAGAAAAGTATAATAAGTTGAGACAAAAATCACGCACGCAAAAGAAAAGACACACCAAGTCAAAAGTATATAGTAAAATAATGTACAAAGCACACATGTGAGATATTCTTTGCATGGTAATTCTTGAGGTAAAGCCTATTTCGGGGCTCACCGAGAGATATTCCATCGTAGTCTACTAACTCGTAGGCACCTATGTGTAACATGTGTTTTATGATGTATGGCTCATGCCACATGGGTTCTAACTTTCCTGCCTCCATTTTGTCATGATATTTATCATAGACTAGGAATAGATCTCCTTCTGCGAAAGTGTGAGGTTCGATGGACTTATCATATTGATTTTTTATGTGTTTTTTATACTTCTCATTGATGAGAGCAGCATCGCAGCGGGTTTCATCCAACTTGGTCAGATATAAGAATCATTCATCTTCATCAGAAGTGTGGGTTAAGAGTTCAATGGTGAGTTTCAACGAAGGGATTTCACATTCAATCGGTAATACTGCTTCTATCTCGTATACCAACTGGAAGGATGTAAATCCAGTTGCAGTTTTAACTGAAGTTTGATAGGCCCATAGTACGGAGAAGAGTTGCAAGTACCAAGAGGTTTTCTTCGCTACCACCATGTGTTGGAGCATGGACTTCAAGAATTTGTTGATGATTTAAACTTATCGATTTTCTTGAGGATAGCAGGGGGATGAGTTGTCATGGAGAAAACCTAACTTGGTGTGTAATTCACCCATCATCTGGTTCTGGAAATGGGATCCAAGATCACTTACAATAGCTTGCGGTACGTCGAATCGAGTGATGATGTGGTTGAACACAAAAAAATTTGCAGTGTGGCCATCATTAAGAAATGTACGCATAGCCTCAGCCCATTCAGTGAAGTAATCGACAGAAACGATGATATAAACGTGCCCCCCGGATAAGGTAGGATTACATTGCATAAAATTGATGCCCCATTTTGCAAAGGGGTCAACGATGACAATGGGATGAAGTGGAGTTGGGTGGGTATGTAAGCTTTAAACCTGTGAAGTAAAGCAATGCATATAGATTCTTAAGCAAAACATAATTTAATCAATGGCTCATACACAAAGTACACAGAGATTTTATACCGGAAACCCTCAATCGGGAAAACCTTTCTTATATTCATTATATCGAATTTCACCATTCACCATATAATATATACAATGTTTTTAGGTATTCCGTAGATACCAAAACCCTAATCCCTTAATCCGGGATTAATTTAGAAAACCACTAAAAATGGCAAAAAACACCCAAAAACAAATTTCGAGGCGCTGCCCCGAACGTTGTGCGTAACCAGGGGGGGCATTCATGCCCCCCCTGGGACCCCCATAGGAAAGCGCCCAGCACACACAACACAAATATCACTACTAGAGGGATCGTCAGATGTAGTTGTCGAATCTGATGCGCCCACACACACACATGCAAAGAATATAACACATACCCAACATTCTCCCACTTGTTTTTTTCTTTGCATCTAGGGGTCCAGGGGATTATATAGTCAACAATCCAGAGCAGCAATGCCCATTGTTACTCTACACCAGGAGAAATTTTATGTTCTCATAGACTTTGTCAATGAATCTGCAACATTCTTCAAAGTGTCAACCTTTTCCAGCAACACCTTCTTTTCCTCAACCATGTCTCTCACAAAGTGATACTGAACATCAATATGCTTTATCTTCGAATGATAATCTGGGTTCTTTGCCAGGAAGATTGCACTCTGACTGTCACAATCTAATCTCATTTCTTTTTGTACCAACATAATACCTGAACACAATCATTGTAATCATATCACTTCCTTGCTTGCATGAGTGGCTCCCATGTATTCAGTTGTTGTAGTTGAGAGTGCCACTACAGCCTGTCTTTTGCTCATCTAACTGATTGCTCCTCCAAATAGGTTAAACACATACCCACTTGTATATATTCTATGATCCAGATATCCAGCCCAGTCTGCATCAACAAGGCCATGTATGTCCACCACTCTGTCCAATCCTAGTCTTCCTTGGTAGCATAATCCATAACTGGTAGTGCCACGAAGATACCCGAAGACCCTCTTTACTGTTATCCAATGCTCCTTCCCTAGTTTTGACATATACCTGCTCAAAACTCCCACTGCATGTGCAATGTCCGGTCTAGTACAAACCATTGCATAAATCAAACTGCCAACTGCACTGGCAAACGGAACATGGGACATGTTCTCTTCTTATTCTTGTGTCTTGGGACACTGATCTGCAGATAACTTTACACCTATAGGAATAGGAACCTTGATTGGTTTACTTCCATGCATATTAAACCTCTGCAATATCGTCTCAACATATTTTCTATGATTCAACCAGAGTTTCTTGTTTGCACAATCCCTTTTAATCTCCATTCCCATAATGAAGTTAGAAGCACCGATATCCTTCATGTAAAATTTGGAGGATAGCTGTGATTTCACCTCCTTGATAACATCCATGTTATTTCCTACCAACAACGTGTCATCAACATACAACACTACATAAATGAAGTGATTACCAATCTGCTTGGAATATACACAGTGATCAACCCTACTTCTTACAAATCCCAATCCAAGGATGTATGTGTCAAACTTTTGGTACCACATCCTAGGTGATTGCTTCAGACCATACTGTGACTTCTTTAGCTTAAAGACCAGCTCTTTCTTTCCCTTCACTACAAAGCTTTCTAGCTACTTCATGTAGATTTCTTCTTCCAGATCCCCATGTAGGAATTTTGTCTTCACATCCATCTGTTCCACTTCAAGATCAAAAGCAGCAACAATAGATAAAAGAAATCTAATAGAATTTAACTTAGCAACAAGAGAAAAAATCTCGCCAAAGTCAATTCCCTCTACCTGGGAATAACCTTTTGCTACTAACTGAGCTTTGTATTTCTCCACTTTACCTTGTGCATTAAACTTCTTCTTAAACAACCATTTGCTACCAATAGATTTTCTTCCAGCTGGCAAATCAACTATATCCCATGCCTCATTCGTAGCCAAGGCATCCATTTCTTCAACCATGGCCTTCTTCCAGAGTTTACTATCCTCTGAATTCACTGCTTCCCTGACAATTCTAGGATCATCATCAGTAATAGATAAAGCAAAACTGGAATGAAAATCAGGTGGACTATACCTTTCTGGTTTCCTTTTATCTCTCACTGATATACTCAATACTGGGGTATGATTTTCTTCTTCTTCTTCTTCTTCTGCTTCCTCTTCTTCAGATGATTCAGATTTTGCATCATCCAAATCAAGCTCTATTTTCTCAGGTTTGTCTTGCGTTGGTAGGAATTCCTGTTTGGACACATCTTTTACCTCTCTGAAAACAACATCTCGACAGTAAACAGTCTTCTTGGTTTCTAGGTTCCAAAGCTTATAACCTTTCACACCATCTTTATAACCAATAAAGATACACTTTTCATCCTTTTTATCCAGGTTACTCCTATTTTCCTTTGGAACATGTACATAAGCATCACAACCAAACACTCTAATATGTTGAAGAGGGGGCTTATTTCCATACCATACCTCATGTGGAGTTTTATCATCCAACGCTGATGAAGGTGATCGATTGACCACGTAACATGTTGTACCCATTGCCTCTGCCCAGAATTCTTGTCCTAACCCGACACCGCTGAGCATGCTCCTTGATTTTTCCATCAGTGTCATGTTCATCCTTTCTGCAACTCCATTCTGTTGAGGAGTGTATGGAGTATTCTTCTGCCTTGCTATATCACACTTCTTACAGAATTGTTTGAATTCATTTCCATAGAATTCTCCACC